>CM040980.1:26687021-26698047 GCA_022985145.1 Pangasius djambal | reverse complement strand
TTTGGATTGAAGCATCTGCCAAATTGAAGAGTGTCCTTTTTTTTTGGCTGCGCTTCTGTCAAGCTGTTGAGATGTAGCACCATCTGATCTCCATCTTTTCCTTTTTTTCTTTTACAGGAAACAGAGATCGCTTTTGACTGCAACCATGTAAGTGGTCTAATACTCGCACTTAAAATAATACCTTCATCTCTTTAAGTTGTTGTAATGTCATATGTAGTTTTCCAAATTCTTCCTGAGTTTAAAAAAAAAAAAAACAGATTTAGTTTTTTTGATGTAACATAAAAGCAAGAGTAATTTAAACATAAATAAAAAGAATGACTAACGCCATGATATATGGACGAGAAGACAACAAGCATTCAGATAACCATCTAACAGGAGTCTAGGATATAGCCAGTATATTACTGCATGAGTAATATAACAGTTTGGCTTCCACCATCATTATTCAGCAGCTTGTAAAATAGCACTTGATCCAGCACACCATATTTTTGTGAGATGAGCTACAAGTACAATTATGTGCGCAATTTAATGTAACCGTGAGATACTATATCAGATTTGTGAGCTTGGAATGTATGTGTGGCATGTAAGCTGTTTTATCAGCGTGTAACTTGGACACACTTCTATTTACGGCAAACATCAACCCCACACGTGTAACACTTCGACTAGCGCTACGGTCTCTAGATATGTTTGAGGTCTGAATACCAACGTATGCATGGATTACATTAAAAATGTGCTGGTGTGCTCCCTGGTTTTATTACTGCTTCTGAAATTCTTTTTTTTAATCTTCTGCCATTGGTTCTGATTGAACTTTCTGTTTTTTCCCCCAACAGTTGCTGTGGAACTATAAACTGAACTTGACTACTGATCCCAAGTTTGAGTCTGTAGCAGTTGAAGTGTGTAAAAGTACAATATCAGAGGTCAGAACTATGAGACTTGCATTTTTGTCCTTTTCTTTGCATTTAGAGATTTTACAGAGCCTTTTACTAATTTGGTTAGTAAGGTGCTTTTATTAAGTTGTTTTGAGCCTGCCTGAGAAGGCTAAATATTTTTATCCACTTTTGTGTTCATGGTTGAAGAGTGGACACAGATGGTGTTTTTTTTTTTTTTTTTTTCCCCTCCATTTTTTTGCAAATAATTTATGAGATTAGAACTGGGACAGAGGACTTGATTTTTTTTTTTTTTCCCCCATCCAGATTAAAGAATGTGCAGCTGAAGAGAGAGGTAAAGGCTATCTAGTGTCCTGCCTGGTGGATCACCGTAGCAACATCACGGAGTACCAGTGCAATCAGTACATCACGAAGATGACCAGCATCATCTTCAGTGACTACCGCCTCATATGCGGGTTCATGGACAAGTGTCGAGAGGACATCAACACCCTGCACTGTGGAAGCATCACCACTGGGGAAAAAGTGAGCCTATTTCTTTTCAATGTGAATGTGTGTGTGTGTGTGTGTGTGTGCGCGCGCGCATGTTGACCTGCGATGGACTGGCGTTCCCACCCACGGTGTATTCGTGATAGCTCCCAGTGTTCTGACTCCGGGTCCATCGCAACCCTGACCATATTACTGAAGATGAATGCTAATGTCACGTCCTTCAGTCACCTAGTTCCTATAACGTCTTAAGAGGGAACTCGTGAATTTGTGCTTTTGACATGGAAAGACAAACCCGTGACACACTAGCATTTCGGTAGCTAAAGTTAAGAGAACACTGTTGCTAGGCAACCAGGAAGAATTTGACTGGAAGCATGTGCTGGGTTCGACTAAAACTCATAACTCAGGAACAGCAAAGAAAACACACTCTCTACTCAGAATTCCTACTCGGAAACTCGGGGCAGTCTCCTCAACCCCCGAGTTCAGCAAGTGACCTCAGGTCAGCATGGCCGCTCACAGCATTATATATCACTGTAGCTAATGACAGGCTTGCTAGCTAGCATTAGATAGCTGTTAAGTCACGAATATCGACATTTTTATTAGGAATTTCCCAACGCATCTAAGGAAAGCCTTCATGACCTCAGAAGTGGTGAATCTTCTCATAAACACGATGAAGAAGCATTCAATCGACTGGACATTCAGGAAGTTGTTTGCATCACCATAGCAACCATAGATAAACACAGGACGCTTTGCACACTTACTTGTCTGCACACTTCTAGCTAGCTGATAACTCAGAAGTAGCAAGTTTACCTTGGAATCACGTCATCCCACATGTGCTCTGCACACTGGAGCTACAAAGTGGGGGGAAAAACAGGGACACCTCTATGAAAGCATGTTTTGTTAGCAAAAAAGCTAGTCAGCCAACATTAGTGATGAGTTTACGATTCATTTACTTTTCAAAACAATGAACTGTATGATCAGTGGTATAGATTTAAGCAAGTATTTGTCTGTGTTGATTGATCTAAAGTAAATCTTACTACAAACTCATTTAAAGCGGTGAAGTGATCTTTTATTTCCCTTATGGAGTGAGCAGCCATAGTGACATGACATCATATGCTGACTTCCTCCTGGCTTTCCGAGCATGAATTCCAAGTCGGGGGAATGTTTTCTTTGTGTTTTTCTTAGTCGGAGGATGGAAATTTTCCGAGTTATGATCTTTAGTCGAACCTATTGCTATGGTTACAGTATGATTCAATGCAGCTTATTGTTATGATTTTTCATACGAGTCAACACAAAACGCACCACTTCATGAACCAATTTTTTCCTACCCCATATGCCACGTGTTTAATGGATTAGCCATCCACTTAAACATGCGTCAGGAAGCAGTATTGATTGATGGGAAATCATTATTTTCCTCCCTCAAGCAGGGTCGCTAAATACCTCATTCACATTCAGCTGATTGTTCCGATCTTTATTGTACCTGCTTGTTGTAGGGGTTGTGTCTTCACAAGCCGGGTACATGGACAGTATATAGGGTCTAGCTACGCCAGTGCTAAGAACACAATAGCTTACTTAAAGCTCCCAGAACTTTGTCTGCTTTTTCTGTTTGACGTTATCGATTTTAGTCTTAAAAAAAAAAGGGTGAGAACTCTTCCCATCTTCATATCAGTTCACATGGGATCTATTTTTTTTCCCTGGGTAATTTTACAGGTAATTGTTCCTTTCATAAAACATTATGCATATTACTGATTCAGATAACACTAAAATTAGCTACATGCCTCTGTGTAGGTCTAGTCCTGTCCAAATAGGGCTCCTGTCTTTTCATTTTTACTTTTCTTTAGCTAGGAAGCTCAAGTATTACCTGTGTATTACCTTTTTTTTCCTCCCTCAGGACCTGCACTCTCAAGGTGAAGTCATTGCATGTCTGGAAAAAGCTTTGGTACGAGAAGCAGAGCAGCAAGACAAGGTTCACCAAATCCGAGACGACTGCAAGAAGGCCATCATGCGAGTGGCCGAGCTCTCATCTGACGACTTCCATCTGGACCGCTACCTCTACTTTTCCTGTCGGGATGATCGAGAGCGATTTTGTGAAAACGTACACACACACTTTTTTTTTTTTCTTTTTTTTTCTTCTCCCACTTCACTGCTGCTGGCTTGTTGCGGTGCATCATTCCCTTTCGTTAGTGATGTCACCAAGGGCCAAGTAGAGATGATTTACTGCTGTGTTTCCTCTGGAATTAAATTCATGTCATTGTGAGAGAATTAACTGATGCAGCTGCAGAGTGTTTGAGGATATGAAGCCATTCCAGTAATGCATGATGTGATTTTTTGTGACTGGAGGCTACATTGTTAATAATAATAATAAACGTATTTTCTTTGTTGCAGACCCAAGTTGGAGAAGGCAGGGTTTACAAATGTCTGTTCAACCACAAATTTGAAGAAGCAATGTCTGAAAAGGTAGGCTGTTCGTCTAGCACTTTGTCTGTAGGAGTGAAGCAGAAGAGGAATTTAGATTTGCATGCCACGCCAAATGTGATTCTAAAATAGTGAGACAGCATTATGCAGAAAAATACTGCTAAATACACAGCCTGAAAAATCCACAGGAATGTTTGCTATAAACGGACTGTGGTGCGTGTTTGTGTGCGGAGCCTAAATAAGCACGTCTGTCCGCAGTGCAGAGACGCCCTGACCACTAGGCAGAAGCTGATCGCTCAGGACTATAAGGTCAGTTACTCTCTGGCTAAAGCGTGCAAGGCTGACCTCCGCAAATATCGCTGTAGCCTGGACGCCAACATGCCCCGAGCCCGAGAGGCGAGACTGTCATACTTACTCCTCTGCCTGGAGTCTGCAGTTCACAGAGGTCTGTGTGTGTGTGTTTGTGTGTGTGTGTGTGTGTGTGTGTGTGTGTGTGTGTGTGTGTGTGTGTGTGTGTGTGTGTGTGAGAGAGAGAGAGAGAGAGAGAGAGAGAGAGAGAGAGAGAGAGAGAGAGAGAGCATTTCCCAATGTATTGGTCAGCCATTACAGCATTTTAAGATTCACTTTGAATGTGGACCAGATAAAAAAAACTGTTGGCTATAAAACATTGTTTCAATCATCAAAACTGACTCTTTTTTTCCCCCTCCCCCTTGTTTGACTCATGTTCCTGATTAGTACAGAAGAATCGTGCACTAATCACCTCCAAAAAACAAAATTCATCAGCATGTTTCTTGAAAAAAAAGCACAACGACTTTTGCCCACCTCTCAATGGCTTGTTTCACTTCAGCCTCCTCTCCCACACTCTGCTATCACAGAACAGAAAAGTCAGCTTGTGCTCCAAGACTAGCACGGTAAAGACTAACACCACCTCCTCCCACATGGGTGGCGGTGGTGTTGCAGGAGGCGAGCCGCCCTCTATGAATGTCTGCAGGCTAGCATTTAAATCTGACTCCATGCTTCAAGTTAATTAAATCCCCCCAAAATATAAAAACCTGTGTCACACTGAGGAAAAAGTATTCCTAGTTCATATTATCTAAGCTCTCCTGGTGCTTTTGCATCAAAAGCTCGGGTTATGATGTAGGAAGTATTTCTCCATTACGAACATTCCAGCATTCAGCTTTACTCGGTCACGCTAGACTTCAACACTGAGGTCTTAGTCTTATGTTTGTCATTGTGTCAATGACCCCAAAACCCGGTGTATTTGTAGTGGAAAAGTGCAAAATGGAATTAAACTAATTTTCTGTTTGGTCACGCTGTTTGACTCCAGGACGCACAGTGAGTGGAGACTGTCAGGGTGAGATGCTGGACTACAGGCACATGCTGATGGAGGATTTCTCCCTGAGCCCGGAGATTGTGCTGCACTGCCGGGGCGAGATCGAGGCTCACTGCTCCGGCCTGCACCGTAAGGGAAGAACACTGCACTGTCTCATGAGGGTGGGCCGAGGAGACAAGGGGCCGATGGACAGCCACTGCCAGAATGCAGTAAGCACTCGAGCTCTGAAACCGAGCTTGTGTGTGTGTGTGTGTGTGTGTGTGTGTGATCTATTATTGCCAAGTCAATAATAGATTGGTTTTGGTGACTGTGAATATCTCTGAATCATAAATTTGCAATGACTTCCTTATGCCACTTTTATGATTAACAAGAAAAGGTCTAATTTGTATAATTAAAAAATCTGCAACTCTTTCTCCGTGTGTCCGTGTGTTTCTCTGTGCTTATGTCTGTCACTGTGTGCGTGCGTGTATGCGTGCGTCTCTGTGTGCGTCTTTGTGTCTGTGTGTTCTGCAGCTCCAGGCACTCGTCCAGTCTGCTGACCCTGGTGCTGATTACCGCATTGACCGGGCTCTCAATGAGGCGTGCGAGTCTGTAATACAGACAGCTTGCAAACACATCCGCAATGGAGATCCCATGTGAGTTCTGCTAACTCTATCAAACTGACAAAAAAAAAAAAATCAAAGTGGATAAAAACCAACTGTCTCACGTTGCATGCACGCCCTTCATCATTTTGTAGTCAGAAATACTTGTTGAAATGTCATAGATGTAAGTGACATGACCAGAGTAGTTACATTTGTGTGTGTGTGTGTGTGTGTGTGTGTGTGTGTGTGTGTGTGTGTGTGTGTCTGTCTGTCTATAGGATCCTCTCATGTCTAATGGAGCATCTCTACACAGAAAAGATGGTAGAGGACTGTGAGCACAGGCTGCTGGAGCTGCAGTACTTTATCTCCAGAGACTGGAAGTGAGTCACCTAATGAAATCTAATACAGTATATGACACAGGATGTTTTTTGTTTAGCAAAGTAATGCCTGGAAATCCAGTGTGAGTAAGAGTGCGGGTAAATTGTGAAAGAGCTTGGAGTAAAATAGGCGAAATGTGTCCCCATGTTGTAGGTGTAATTATTATAGACTAAAAAGCTACTCAGAACATATCATGAGCTAGTTATAAGATAATGAGCAAATATGTGAGTTCCCAGGTAGCGGATGAATTTATATAACGGGCCTGATTATGGACCTTATTTATCTTTTGGTATAAATAAAAAGAAATAGAAATATATTCTGTACTTTCATCTGTGTTTCCGTTTCACTGAATGTTCCAGTTCCTGTAAAAATCGTCATCTGTGCAAGGTAATCTATCCTACTATTAGCACTGGGATTCAGGATCAGGTAGCACACAGTACAGTTACATCATCAAAGTGTGTTGTGCCACTGCGTATAAATGTGTACTGGAGTGTGTTCTGTTACAACCTTTGTATTAATTAAACAAAACAATTGTGTATTATGTGTTGTTTTTTTCCTTTCTTAAGTTGTTTGACAGGAGCCTAAAACAACTCAGTATGTCAACAGTGTAATGAACCTGCTGGTTCATGAATTACAAAAAAAAGATGGCTTGTACAGCCCTGTGTTGCCTGTCCAGCTTTTCTTGTCCTGACACCGTTAAAATGAATGCATTCCTAATAATAGAGCAAGCCTTTTGAAAGAGGACTAAACATGCTCTATGTGGTCAAAAGTATGACCATTACACCCATCTGTGGTTCTTCCCAAACTGTTGCAACAAAGTTTGCAGCACATAATTGTCTAGAAAATCTTTGTATGCCGTAGCATTAAGATTTCCCTTCACTGGAACTAAGGGACTCAAACCTGTTCCAGCATGACAATAAACCTGTTCCAGCATAAACAATGTCCCTGTTCCAGCATAAACAATGTCCCTGTTCCAGACATAAACGATGCCCCTGTGCACAAAGCGAGCTCCATGAAGACATGGTGTGTGAAGGTTGGAGTGGAAGAACTCGAGTGTCCTGCACAGAGCCCTGACCTCAACCCCACTGAACACCTTTGGGATGAACTGGAACACCGACTGAACCCCAGACCTCCTCATCCAACATCAGCGCCGGACCTCACTAATGCTCTTGTAGCTGAATGAACACAAATCCCCACAGCCACGCTCCAACATCTAGTGGAAAGCCTTCCCGGAAGAGTGGAGGATATTACAACCGCTGAAGGGGGAACAACATGATGTTAAAGCCCATGGTTTTGGAATGAGCATATGAGGGGGTGATGGTGATGGCCATGTAGTGTAGCTCACTCAGTCGTTTGGTCAATGGGCTTTTTACTGTCTTTAATTAAAATAATGTTTGATGCTCTCTTCCGTTTGCGTTTACAGTGCATTAGGCACAAGTACTTTTAAATTTGAATACTTTGAAGTGGCAGATTGGTGCAATAACTCCTCGATACTGAGTGCCCACTCCACCTGCTGCACTGAAGTGTTTGTTTGCTTCTGCTTTAGGAGTGTCAAGTGGTGATGTGCTGCTTGTGCTGCTTTGTAGAGAAGAAGGTACTTAGTAAACTCTAAAACACAGCGTCCTAAGCTTTTTAACAAGTTTGACAGACTGTTGTGTTGATGGCTGAAGGAAGGAGAGACTCTTGATGATCTGTTAATCCTTTACGCCCAGGGATGTTCAACTGAAATTGAATAGAATGTCCAGCTATATAAAATTCCTTGCTTACAAAAGTCCACATAAGCAACTAACGTGACTGAATGGCAACTTTTAATGCTTAGTGATTAGTTCATGGCTATAACTAAGGCACATCAATTTGATGTGTCACGCTACCACTAGAGCCACATACTCGGAGATGTCTGTTGTGAACTGAGAAAAAATCTTAGAACAAGATACGATAGTTCATGGTTAAAAAAAAAAAAAAAAAGTTTTTTTTTTTCTTTTTTTCTCTCTCCTCCCACATGTCGATCGGTTCTGCTACAGTATTTTTTGAGTGCTTGGTTTGTGGCTGTGGAGATTTGTGTTCATTCAGCTACAAGAGCATTAGTGAGGTCAGGTACCGATGTTGGTGAGGAGGTCTGGGGTGCAGTCGGTGTTCCAGTTCATCCCAAAGGTGCTCAGTGGGGTTGAGGTCAGGGCTCTGTGCAGGACGCTTGAGTTCTTCCACTCCAACCTTCACACACCATGTCTTCATGGAGCTCGCTTTGTGCACAGGAGCTCTTTCATGCTGGAACAGGTTTGGGCTTCTTAGTTCCAGTGAAGGGAAAGTGTAATGCTACAGCAAACAAGGACATTCTAGACTGAATTGTGTTCTTCCAACTTTGTGGCAACAGTTTGGTTCAAAACCACCCGTAGGTGAGATGCTCAGGTGTGCACATACGTTTAGCCATATAGTGTATATAGCTGCATCAAATTACACGATATGCTGAAAAAAAAATTGATTCCCCAAAATTCCAGTCATTACCATTTCAGGAAGTACTGCCCTGTTGCAATTTTTTCCATTTCAAATGTATAATTTCAGCCTGATCTTTCCAACAGGCTCGACCCTATTTTGTATCGGAAGTGCCAGAACGACGCATCCCGGCTCTGTCACACACATGGCTGGAATGAGACGAGCGAGATGATGCCCCCAGGCGCCGTGTTTTCCTGCCTCTATCGTCATGCTTACCGGACAGAAGAACAAGGCAGACGGGTAAAAGCCTACATGGTCACAACACCACTTTAATCTTTTAGGTTATGTATTCACATGTGTTATGCTAAAAAATTAACAGCGGCTGTTCTGAATTCAACAGCCTGATCCAGAACAATATGTGAGTGCATTTACTGTAAAAATATATAACAATAAACAACAATGGTGCTGGGTAAAACAAATCCACAATCTGTAATTTTAATAATGGCATCAGTTAATCTCAAAATCCATAAAATCTATAAACCGCATTTAAAAATGCTGCCGTGATAAATTTGTTTGCCAAAATTAATTTATTTGCCCTGTGTAATCACTATACACTGTTTCTTGTAGTTTTTAAACTGATTCAAAAAATATTTTTTATATCTACGGACTTGTTGTTTTGTTCTCTAGCTCACGAGGGAGTGTAAAGTGGAAGTCCAGAGGATCTTGCATCAGAGGGCTTTGGATGTGAAGCTCGACCCAGAACTCCAGAAACGCTGCATGACTGACCTGGGAAAGTGGTGCAGTGAGAAGACGGATACTGGTCAGGTACGTGAAGACTGAAGTGCGTGGACTCTCTCTCTCGATGCCGTGTTGATGCTGTTGAGTTGGCTGTCTTGCACTTCGTGAAGCCCTCGTCTGACTGGCTAAATGCAATGCAGCGAAAGTTTGCACTTAAGTTGGCAGTTAAGACTCTGAACTTCATGCAACAGAGCTCTCCACTGAAATTAGCAACATAGGGCTTGGCAAAGGAATACAAACACTCAAAGCCAACCAACACACTCTGTTTGCTCATGTTGCCTTACATCTCTTTCAGACACTGTAAAGGCAGCACATACGTTCTGTGCCTTGCCCTACCAGGAAGGGACACTGCTTGTTTATTTCGTTGTAAAAAATATAGCTACAACAGATGAGCAGAGCCCAAGTCATTCTGTTAATGTCTGTTCACTTGGCTGCCATTTTGGCAAAGCTCCCAGGCAGTTATTTTCATTTGCACAAGACCAGGCTTCTATCTGCTTGAATGGGGAGACACCCATAAACCAGAAATGGGTCAACAAGACATTTCAAACTTGGTTTTGAAATCTGAAAAAAAAAAGACATAAATAAAGTGTGATCTTTGGTTGCAGTAACGCACAAAAAATTCAGGTTGCTCTGGCAACTGCATATGTACGCTCTGTATCTGTGCTGATAGACCAGGCTCTTTTTTTTTTTTTTTTTTAATTAACGTCTTCACCAACAGGGTGATCGGCTACTTTTACTGAGGGAGGGTAGTTACATAATACAACCTCCATGTTGATCATTACATTCATATTATTCAGCAGTGGGCTGTCTCTCTGTACCGTCTCTAGCAGAACTTGTCAAACTAATTGCTGTGTTTTTGCCCTCTTCATTGCTGATTGCTTGCTTTTCTGGTTTCCGTTGCTCTTTCCCCTGCTTTGATTCGATCTAGGTTGCTGCTGAACACACCATAAAAAAAAATACAGCCAACATTCAGCTTGGTGTGTCGGAGCCCTCAGACCCAGAGATATTGAAGAAAATTGAGACGCATTATTCGTAAAAGTTGTCGAATATCTGTGGCATCAAAAACAACCCATCTACGCATACGTCGCTCATGTTTTTACTCCAGGAATATATAATCCAAGACTTATTTCATCAATGGACTCCTCTCTCCCCCTATTTTTCAGGAACTGGAGTGTCTGCAAGACCATCTGGAGGATCTCTTGGCAGACTGCAGGGATGTGGTGGGAAACCTGACCGAGCTTGAGTCCGAGGTTAGAGGTTATTGATGTTTTGTTGTCGATGCACTTCAGTTAAGGAAAATGCACACTGTAAACTTGTGGAAATGCACAATTCCTCCAATGCTATTTGTACACAACTGCATAAAATCTCTACTTTTTTTTTTTTTATTATTATTATTAAAGGCTTATTTTACTTGTTTGTTTTTAAGGTACATAACGACTGTCTAGTTTCAAATAATTTTTAAAGTGATTTCTCTCGGGTCACCGTTTTATTTCGGCCTCCTCACAGGACATCCAGATTGAAGCGCTGCTGATCCGAGCGTGCGAGCCGGTCATCCAGACCCACTGCCACGTGAGTGTAGCCGCTACTGGTTTCATATAAATTGCTTATTTCTGTACATTTAAATTATGCTCATGTTAGGTGTCTTTCTTTGTATAAAACATGCCAGTGTGCAGTGTACAGTTTTTTTTTTTTTTTTTTTTTTTTTTTTTTTTTTTTTTTTTTTT
>CM040980.1:26661550-26686921 GCA_022985145.1 Pangasius djambal | reverse complement strand
TTTACTGTCACACCTACAGTGTAGTGAAATTCTTCTCTTTGCATGATGAAACTTGATTGGAAGTCTGGAACGAGTTACAAATTCCTAGTGTGACTTTAGGTTTACGATTCAGATCGTACTGTCGCTGCTTTTTCCCCCTCATAGGACATGGCTGATAATCAGCTAGACACGGGGGATCTGATGGAGTGCCTGGTGCAGAACAAACATCAGAAGGAGATGAATGATAAATGTGCTGTTGGAGTGACGCACTTCCAGCTGGTAAGCTGTACATGTAGAGTATGGATATGTAAATGTTTTCAAAATCAACTGCCCAAGGCTAATCAGCCTTAAGGAAGCACTGTGTAGCCCTGAAAAAATACTGCCTTGTCTGTCACCAGCCTGGTGAGGTTTTGTATGCAGAACATTCCACTAACAAGATCAGTCCATTAATCAATTTAATTAATTTTTAAATGATTTTTTTATATTGCCCAAAAGCAGAAGAATGTGATGGATCATAGATGATAATGGGAACATTGCTCATGGCATATAAAGTCATACAGGAAATGCATTAAAGTCTCGCTTTGCTTGGTCCAGAGTCATTGGTCTTTAAAATGGATGCTTTTTGTGTTATCCGATACTCAGCAAACAACCGTGGATCGGACATCAGAGGGGGAAAAAAAATTTAATTTGATTCGACCCTGTAACAAATGGAAAAGACTGGAATTGGATTTGGAAAAGCTTTTTTGGGGAACTGGAAATATTAACATGTGAAGAGACTTCTGTGTTAGAATGATCTTTATTATATTTATACTTTATTATATCTGCATTGTAAGTCATTATTTGTATGAAAGCTGCAGTTTTGTGTAAGTCGTGTTTGAAGCTGTGTGCTTCGATTAAGAAACCATTATATTAACACTAGTTTTTAAAGAAAAATCTCTGGGTATCAATATCAACTGATACTCAAGGTTTCAGTTATCAGTACTGGAAAAAGAAAAGTGGTATTGTGCCATGTCTACATAATAATAATAATAATAATAATAATAATAATAATTAATGAGATAATTTAGGGTGCACTACCTTACTGTTACTATTTCAAATATCATCCCTAATTTCTTATCTATTGTTTAACTGCCTAAAACTGTTAAATGTTGAACATGAAATAAGTTGCTTGTTGTTTACTTTTCCCAGGTTCAGATGAAGGATTTTCGCTTCTCCTATAAGTTCAAGATGGCCTGCAAAGAGGACGTCCTCAAACTGTGTCCTAACATTAAAAAGAAGTAAGTTTCTCTCATGCTGTTTTACATTCTCTCTCAATAATGTTTTATTTCTGAAAGCAATTTAGAAGGCAGATGAAGACAACAGCGGTGGTCATATTACCAATTTTTGATTTGATTTAATTTTTATAACAGGTCATTATTTGTCCAGAGGCTGGACTCGGTGTGCGAGGTTGTGCACGTGTGTGTGTGTGTGTGTGTGTGTGTGTGTGTGTAAAATGTTTTTACATCTAGGTGGATACCACAAGTCCCTACAAGAATAGGAATATGACAGTTTTGACCTTGTTGGAACATTTAAAAAAAAAAAAAAAAAAACCCGAAAAGAGCCAAAAGGTTTCTGTTTGGTTGCTAAGGTTGGGATTAGATTTAGGTGTAGCATTACATTAATTAGCTGCATTATTAATTATGTCACTGGAATGTTCTCACAAGGATAGTAAGACAAATGTTTAATGGGTGTGTCTTCAGTATCTCTGTTGCGTGACTCTGCCATCTGTCTGTTTCACCTTCTCTCGCTCTTTACCTTTTCTGCAGAGGTGATGTTGTGATCTGTTTGAGCACCACGGTGAGGAATGACACTCTACAGGATGTGAAGGAGCAGCGAGTGTCCCTGAAGTGTCGCAGACAGCTGAGGGTGGAAGAGCTGGAAATGGTGAGAAATGCACACTCTTAACATTAGCAGTTTTTTTTTTATTTAACTGTATACAGTGCCTCTATAGTGTATGAGAAAAGATTGTCTAATTCTGTCCATTAACATTTAAAACTATATAATGCGAAGTGAAAGCTTAGGTGCTGTTCTTATGGCGTTGTATAGTTCGTTTTATAGCGATATAGTTAAAATATTTCTTTAACTGCCTATTTCATGTTGGTTTTGTGGTATTCAGTGCACCATCAGACCCACACAACTACTCTTCTGACCAAGTGTTCCCACTGAAAGAGTATTCCCATTTCTGAAAGCAGGGATAATACTGATTTAGAGCTTCAATAACAAATACCTTTGATTGAACATTTAAGTTAAGAAAACATGGGCCGGTCTCAGGATCAGTAAGCTCCTGTCTAGGCATGAGCCAATCAGTTGCACAATATTCAGACATATTATAAAGCATCACGTTTGTTAAATAAAGTCGCAATCATTCTGTTCAGCGTTCAGAGTTCCATGAATGCTTGACTACAGAGCAGCATTGTTGCTCCAACCATTCAGAACGAAAAGACTTTTAAAAATGTGACCTAGTAAGCGAACATCTTATGCACAGCACACTGACGACACTGAAGGGTTCAAGGCCTGTCCAATGACGGAGAGACCACTGTGGCTGAACAATGAGTCATCGATTGCCTGAATAAATTGCACTATGAAAATGTAATTTATAAGCTCATGCTGTATTATATTCCTCAACTGCTTGTTTACTCCAGAGCAGAGAGCATAATGCCATTCCACAGCCCCAAGTAAAGGAGATGTCATTTCTTTTATGTATTTTTCAGTCGGAGGACATTCGTCTAGAGCCTGAGCTGTACAGTGCATGTAAGAAGGATATCGAGAGGTGGTGCTCTGCTGTTTCATTCGGCAACGCTCAGGTGAGCCGGGATCGCGCGGCGTATTAATTTGAGTATTTGCGTGCCATACTGTCAGCCACAGCTTATTATCATCATTCATCAAATCATTTTAGTAAAAACTGAAATAAAATATATTTATTCATCTATCTTCAGTAAGCTTGCCACCCAGAAATAAGATATCTTATGCTGAACTCATGGAGTCTAGTAACTTTGTGGAGTATCTTTGCATGTTCTCCACACGTCTGGGTTTCCTCTGGGTCCCATTCAGGGTGTATTCCTGGCTGTGGAGCCACTGCGGCCCTGCCCAGGTAAAGTGCTTACCGAAGGTGAGCGAATGATTAAACCTCTCAATGAACTCTCATCCCCTCTGTTGCGTTTCCTTTTCTCAGGTCACTGAGTGTCTGAAGGAGAATAAACAGCATTTGTTTCACACATGCCATCAGAAGGTGTTTAAGCTGCAGGAGACGGAGATGATGGACCCTGAGCTAGACTACCAGCTAATGAGAGTCTGCAAGCAGATGATTAAGGTTAGTGAAACATACAATTTAGAACATTATCCTCCCAAATCGCATAGGCTATATTAAAGAAAGGTAGTCTATATAAGGAATAAGGTAACAAGCGAGAAAAAAAAAACTACACTACACAAGAAAAATACAAGCCTTTTTTCCCTCTAATGTGCTCTCAATCTTACTCTCCACCTCCCGTCCTTGTGTCAGCGTTTTTGTACGGAGTCCGATGCCAAGAACATGCTGCAGTGCCTGAAACAGAACAAGAACAGTGAGCTAATGGACCCCAAATGTAAGCAGATGATCACCAAGAGACAGATTACTCAGAGCACAGGTGAGCCAATAGCAAGGATTTCCTACACTGCAAATATTAAACCTGAACAATTAAAGAGCAAAGCCAATGGTTTTTAAAAAAAATACAATAGATGCATGATCTGAAATATTATATTTTGCTCATGTCTCAATTTAACCAAAATGATTGTCCTTTTTTCTGGCGTATGTCCTAGTAAAGTTGTTCATTGTTAAACTAAATCTTTATGCCTCGTTATTCAACAAAAAGAAGCTCACGTGCATAATTGGACCGCAAAATAGGAACAGCTCGAAAAAGGACCGCAATATGTGCAATTTGCATAACATTTACAAAAAAAAAAACTCCAAGATTTCCTCAGTAAAGCGACTTGAAATGGCTCGTCACGTTAAGTCAGTAACCTCGAGTCACAGCAACCGTTGAAATGAAATGTGATTTAATTTTAACTACGTATACTCTCTTTAAACAGATTTAATAAACTGACAATATGGGAAATTACTAAACGGAGATGACTGCTGACGTGTGGTACAAAATGGCTGAGATTTGCTGTTATCAGTATTAACTGCAAAAAATCTGATTTTATTTGCAATATGGTGTGTGTGTGTGTGTGTGTGTGTGTTTATATATATGTTTATATGCGTTAATGAGACTATTTCACAGATGTATACATGCTCACCGTTACTGCTCATTGGCTGTACCAGCAAGTAAATATTCTGTAGCCCTATTCAGACAGGATTAATTTTGAATGTAGTCCTGGAGTAATTTCCTCTTTTACAGATGATACTCTGTGATTTTATTTCCATCCAGATTGGCCATGTTGGTGGTGTTCTCCTTTCTCCTCTGAGAAAATCACAGTCCAAACTACCTACTGTTTTTCTCCAAACTCTGCGCTCGTCTGTCGCCCTTCCAGTTACACACATCCATGAGTTTCTATGCAGATTTCACCTCGCGTTGGGACGAAAGATGTTTGACTGCTGCTACTTGGCTGTATTTAGTCTTGCAGCATGCGTATCAGTGAGCCTTCCCCAGATATTAAACACATCCCGAATCGTGAAAGGAGAAATGGATGCTTTAGAGGGATTAAACCCTATATTTAGCTTGGGAGGAAAAACCACAACTACACACGCTACTTGGGGAAACATTTTCAGGAGGAGAAAGAAAGTAAAATCGTTAAGAATCATTAAGCAAGATCCGTCAAGCTGATGAAAGGAGCTGTTATAACTTTTAGTTTTCTATAAATAATGACCATCACTGGCACTTTCTTAAATATCTAATGTTAAGTACTGATCAGTTAATGCTGTAAATGATATAATTTTTTATATTCAAACTGATATTCATTTGCAGTCATTAATTTCTCAGCACTTAACATTAGATAGTTAAGGAACTGACCACGTGTCACAAACATCCTTATACAAGGGGTCTTGTGTACATCACTTGATTTACTTCACTGTGTGTTTCATAAGGGGTTTTTTTTCTTCACTGTTTTCTTTTCCCTGGTATTTAGACTACAGGCTTAATCCTGTGCTACGGAAGGCCTGCAAAGCAGATATTCCCAAATTCTGTCAGAACATCCTGAACAAGGCCACTGATGACAGTGAACTGGAGGGTCAGGTCATTTCCTGTCTCAAGCTCAAGTATGCCGACCAGGTACTGAACATGACCTTCAAATTTCTTTGCCCATGTAGTTAAAATACAATCATTTTCTGATGGTTAATGCCTCTGGTTATGTACACTGGTGTTATATAATCAGTGCTAAATTCACATTTTTACATTTAACAGTCAGGCTTTTTTAGTACGTTTGAATGAAACTCATTCAGGGAGCTTCACGCCTGAGCTCAGTTTGCAGTGTCAGTTGAATAAGCTCATTAGCTTTGCACTTATTATGGTCTGATATTATTTATAATGTTTTAAAGTGGTATTTCAAAACTTTTAGTTGGAAAATCTTTGTGCTAAGATGTCTAAGCCAGATTGATATTTTCACAGGTTAATTGAATGCTATTAATTACACTGCTGAGAATATGAACTAAAACAAGACTCAGACAATAAAATCTTGCTTGTGGTGATCCGTGATTATTTTATTAAGAGTTAACTAGTCGGCTAACTATCAGGTACGACAATATGCGTTTTCAGAATGCATCACTTTTATGCATATTCCTTACTCCTGCTACTTTTAATTAAATTGGTACAACTATGCAAATTCATAACCTCTTTTTAGAATTACTTTAAAGAGTTTTGTTTTGTTTGAAACTTGACGATGTGTTTCGCCAGCGTCTGTCTTCAGACTGTGAGGACCAGATCAGGGTGATCCTGCAGGAGTCGGCCCTTGACTACAGACTGGATCCTCAGCTTCAGCTTCACTGCAACATGGAGGTGAGTTAGAGGCGTGCACGTGTACGTTTCCGCAAAGCTCTAACACAATACGTGTGCACACACAACACCCCCTACTTTCATTAGAGATGGATACTAGCGCACAATTGGACTGGCTGCTGGCTTTTTTGTTCTTTATGCGAAGGCTTAATAAATATAGTTTAACCATGTTGGAAAAAGCACTCATCACCTAGAGTGTGAAGTGTGTTAATGAACACCCTGCTGCCATGAAGAGATCCACCTGAGTGGAAGTAATGAGGAGACAGTAAGGGCCTTTTAGACACCTTGAGCAGTGCTCCCATCGTCCTACAAAAGCACACCGAATACCTATTAAAGTGACCATTGTGCGCTGGTGTATGGAGAGATTACATTATCTACCGTTACTTAATGCGCCGAAATAAAAAGCGAAACTTTCATTACACTTGCTTGTCAGTCTTTACTGAAAACATTGGGCCTGGTTTTTCAGACTGCTACAGACAAATTTATCCGTAAAGGAGCATTTACACAAGAAATGTGGTGCTTATGAAAATCCTGTTAGTTTTGGGGGGAAAAAAGTTCTTCTCCTACAGATGTTTCTGTAGTAACAACTTACACAGTGATTTGTGTGGAAGAAGACCCTCATAAAAGGATTTTAATAAGTGTGTACTCTTTAATATGGTGACGTTTTCTGTAAGGAGATGCTTATTTTGTTTATTTAGTGTCATTTATTGATGATTATTTAGCACTTTGTAACAGTCAGACATAAAGCTGTACATTTTAAGCTTTCTTTCACGGGAGACTCTTCAGGACAGAGGAGTTTGCAGTTTGTCAATAACATGACAAGCTGTGCTTTTTTTTTCTTAACTTTGAAAGAGAAGGCCGGGAATGACTTTATAGGTGCTATAACATAAGTGATAAAAGGACCTAATTCGTCTTGTGGACTAAACCGTAATTATAACTGAATAAAATGTATGATTTTTTATATTTTATATTTTTTTTATTAATTAAAGGACTAGTTGGTAAATTGCTGTGATATAAAAAGAGTAAGACACATCAGTGATTTTATAGGAAATTAATCAACTTCTCACATCAACCTGTTGTTGATTTACTTTCCTATAACAGCATGCCCCTTAGTGTATTGTTCCTTTTGTTTGATATGGCAATATGGAGGCTTGGCGTGAAGAGCTGGACTCCTGTGGAAGGATTTTAGGGGAACTGCATTGAAAACAGGGAAGAGTTAAAAGGAATATATGATGGATGGACCGCATTATTCACAGAGAACCCTCGTGTCAAAACAGTAATGTCCTAAAGTGAACAGTATTTTATGTGAGATTAATAGAGGAATACAGTACAGCTGAGCTGTGTGCATTCCTCATTCAGTGCTGACAAATTCATCATTGAATCATTTAAGCGAATCCACACATAGCAGTCTTCAGCAACAAGGTCAAGCCTCAGGAAAACGGTGTAGTGAGGGTTGGACTTTTCATCCTGACACATTTTCTGCACATCACTGTTAAAAAATGTATCGTATACCCTCCCATTATTCCACTGTAATTATTGCCTTTCAGTGTGCCATGAATTCCTCTCCATATTTTTCTAACTGTCTGAAAGGAATGAGGAAACATGAAATGCTGGTGCATCATATTTCATAAGGTCCATTTATCAAATTTGGGGTTTGAAGCCAAAAGTGTTGAAGAAACGAAACCTGATATGATTGATTGTACTCCTGCCCTTCTCCTCGTCACTGCCCTGCCTCTCTTGTCCCTTGGTGTTTTGTGTTTTTCGTGTTATAGATTACAGACTTGTGTGCAGAGGAAGCCGCTGCGCAAGAACAAACAGGCCAAGTGGAGGAATGTCTAAAGACCAACCTGCTGAAGCTCAAACATGACGCCTGCAAAAAGGTAAAGCGCAAATAAAGGATGCAGAAATACGATCTTGACTTCCTCATACACTGCAGTGCTGATACTGTAATCCAGATGCACAACCTTAAGGGAATATTACATTGTTTTTCAGCCTAAACTCTATCCACTGTATCTGTAGCGCATGTGTGATTATCACAGATGAGAACTTTGATGCTTTTCTTTGTACTGAGGAAAAAAGGGAAACCCCTTTACTTCACACTCGTGTGTGTGTGTGTGTGTGTGTGTGTGTGTGTGTGTGTGTGTGTGTGTGTGTGTGTGTGTGTGTGATTTTGAAAGTCTAAGAGCAGTTGTTGAATTTTCAGTAACCATTTAAAATGCATGATTGCATGAGCAACAAAGGGAAAAAATGACACCAGCATTAAAGAAATTCACACAACTACTCTGGTAAACACAAATTCTTCCCCCTGAAAAAGTAGTCCCATCTCTGAAAGGATGAATTTATACAGATTTCAGAGCTTCATTTGCTAACTAAATTTGTCATATATTCATGAAAGCTTTCTACAAAAATATTGCTTTAATGTTTATTAATGGGGTTCAGTGACTTGCCCTAGGTTTCCATTTTAAGTGAGTTTTCATTCATTTCTTAGTACAGGGGAACGTGTTGAACTTCTTGTTTCTGGTAATCACATGTACACTACACATGCTGTAAATAGACTTTAGACTGAAAAATGTTTTTTTTTTTCTTTTTTTTTTTTTTTTTTTTTTTTTTTAAGAAGAGTCATGCGACTCGCACACTAATCGAACCTAGCTAGGAGAAGATAAATTTATGATATTGTTAATAAAAATAAGGATTCATTTAAAAATTAATGAATAAATTCTTCTCTTACCTGAGATTTGGCTTGAAAGACGGAAGATTAAGAGGTGTTTGTGTGACTTAGCATTTAGACCACTGTAATCTCTGTTAAATCGCTGTTAAATTGAGACTTTGATACCAATAAACATCGTAAAAGTAACAAATTTATTTCAGTGCGACGTTAAAATAATGACGGTGAATCATCTCCACCAGAACATACTCTTAAGCTCCTTACATTAGCTCACATTTTGACTGGTGCTGTCCTCCATCTTTATTTTTCCCCATTTGTGGCACTCATACTTTTATGAAAAGTTGGAACTTTTGTAATTTTTGAAAAGCATTATGTCTGGATTTTAAAAAACAGGTCGACTTTCCAAAAGAATACATGTAACATCTGCACTTCTAGTTGTGGGGGAAAACCATGAAAAAAGTGTGAAAGCTCTCTTAAACATGCTTCGTTCTATGGACTGACCCAATCTGTCTGAAAATCACCACTGCACCTTTTAAAGTGTTCTCTACAATGAGTTTTTCAGTGAGGAATGAGGAGGTACACACTCAGCATCAGCTACCATTAACTATTGTGTGATGCACTGAAGGCTTCTGGTTGAAAGTAAAGCACTGAAGCAATAAAAACAGTTTTTAAGTAACTTTCTCTGTATATACTAGTCACAGACCAGTGCTGTCTGGAAGAAGTAGTAGAACAGACTTTTTGATTTATTGCTGTATATATGATTGTAAAATGTGTGTGTGTGTGTTTGTGTTAGTATATCATTAAGAATTTTTCACTCTAATCTCTGTGAATACTATGATACTGTGCTTTGTGGTTATTATACCTCAAATGCTTTATTCCATTCCACCTCTACATACCTTTCATTGTAACTCTTCTTGTAACTTCTATGTCTAGGAGGTTTTGAACATGCTCAAGGAGAGCAAAGCAGACATTTTCGTGGATCCTGTCTTGCACACAGCCTGTGCCTTGGACCTGAAGCACCAGTGCGCAGCGATACCCCCCGGACGAGGCCGACGTGAGTGCGAGAAAGCTGAACAAGCCGGCTTATCAGTTTGAGAGACCTTCCAGAATTGATCTGTGACCTTTTATAAATGTGTCAGTCATGTGATACAGGAACATTGAATCCGGTGGCCTGACTCCATGTCTTACTTCGTCCTCATTTCACAGAGATGTCTTGTTTAATGGAGGCTCTCCAGGACAAGCGGGTGAGACTGCAACCCGAGTGTAAGAAGAGACTGCAGGACCGGATAGACATGTGGAGCTATGCAGCCAAGGTTGGCCCATGTTCGGCATTCGGTGGTGAACTAGTATGATATTATTCCATGAGGAGGAATGAACATGTGGTGGTGTGGGAAAACTCTTCACTTAATGTTATATAATATATAAAGTTTTGAAAATGGCAGGTTTTCCTGAACTGAAATATTTTCTCTTTTGTGCATACCTTGATCACAACTAGCATTTAAAAAAAAAATATTTTGTTATCTTTTAATTGCAACGACATCCAACATTTTTCCCAGGCCACCATACACAAGCTCTACTGATGCTCTATTAAAAAATGTCCAACTGATGTTAAAACTATACACATCTATGGGGAGACACCACTCTGTGGTGGAAGAGGCGGAGCTATCAGAGACCATTACGGTTTAAATTTTACTAAATGGCCATCACACTGAGAGAGAATTCAGATGCTAATTTAGACCAGATCATTTTGGGGTATTAACATGGGTTGTGAATGTGGAGGGTGTTCTGGCTGCTTATGAGTCATGAGGTGCGACTAAGCTTTGCAGATTGACAAGAAAAATAAATGTAATCCATTTTAGAGTTTGCTGAATATTTTTCTGCCTAGTTTGTAAATCCTGCATGTGGCTTTAGCCGATTTTTAAAATAGCCTGCCCATCGTTGCCTTCAGCATTTCATACAAGATTAGTTCTATGTACATTTTGTGTGTGCAAACTTTGATGAATGCAAATTTCTGTCTATTCTTGCTACACTGTCATGCAAAATACCTGTTTAAAACCTTCATAAATTACTCCGGTTTATCATTTGTTGAGTGCAGACTGTAGTGGTTAATCAGCATTACCTCAAACACGGTATGTTTTTAAGTAACCTGAAGTAACTACAGCCGAAAATGAAAAAATACTGATACCAAAGAACATATTACATATGTTTACACAGACAAACAGATCTAATAATGGAAAAAACGATTTTGATAACAATTTGATTTAAAGCTTGACTCAGTTTGCTAAATAATCATTACTCATTTTTAAAGTAACTATCTTCAGTAATACTGTTTTATAGACTGTTATGCTACGTAATTGTAATTTGACTGGAAGTGCTTGGTTTCAAGTTGCACAAAATGCTGTCTTTCTTTTCAGTAAACTTTATTTTGGTCCATAGTTGAAGATAAATCGGATTAATGGCCTAATTTCATTAGAAATTTGAGAAAGGCTTTAACCTGATATCGTAGTGTGCATTTTACATGACCACACAAACAGCACACTACGGTAATAGTGTATTGTAATGCAAATGCACAGTGTATAATAACACATTAACATAGTCAGACCAGATACAAACCTGCTTACTTCCCTTTCACCAGCTGCTGTTAATCTTTTTTTTTCTTTTTTCTCCTCCTTCTTCTCCTCCTCCTTCCATCTCCTCAGGTGGCCCCAGCTGAAGGCTTTGCTGACTTGGCCTTCCAAGTGATGATGTCACCTTCCAAGAATTATATCCTGTTGGTGATTGCGATGGCCGTGTGCGTCCTCTTCCTGGTGGGCTTGTTGTGTGGCCGCATCACTAAACGCGTGACAAGGGAACTGAAGGATAGGTAGAGCCTGGATCCTGGGCTGCGTCTTGGACTCATTCTAAAAAAAAGAAAAAGAAAAAAAAAGAAAAAGGAGGCTTAGACCCTTTGACCGCTTATCAACCGTTCTAATCCTGACCTGAGTGTCCTGCTTTACCATCCCTGACTTGGGACGCTGTAAGTAAACTGGTGCTGGGGTCAGTGCCATGTTACAGGCTCATTCTGCTCCATGCTGCCCCCTGCTGTGAAAGTCCCAGAATACACACATCAAAAGTCATCAGACTCGAGCATTCTGGGACACGAATCTCTTTTCCTTCTCCCTTTTTTTTCCCCCCTAATTTTGATTGTTTTATTGAATGCTTGAGTGACTCACTGTGCAAACAACATGCCATGTTGGTGACAGGTTTTGGAAACTACTTTCTTTACTCTGTTGCATAACAATGCTTTTTTTTTTCTTCTTTTTTTTCTAGGATTTAGGGTTTTTTTTTTTTTGTTTGTTTGTTTTTTTGCACTCTGAAACATTGTACAGGTATGCAGGTATTCCACTCAGAAGTACAGCCATACAGCTTCACTCTTTAAAAAATTAGTATAAATATGGGGCTCTTTGTCCCAAATCACTAGATCTGAACATATTAGGATTATTTGAAATATTTTGTGTGAAAATGTAGACTGAAGATGAAAAGTACATTTGTAACTGCTGGAGTTGGACAACATAATTCCTGTGATATTTTAAATCATTGAATAACCTATGAAGAAACTTTATAATCTATAAGATTAGAATAGAGGACTGGCATCCTGTGCAAAGCATAGAACAGAAGAAAAAAGCTGAGTTAATATTCCTCTTTTGTGAATTAGTGTCCTTCTGAAGTTAGGGCTGTCCAAAAGAGTTGATTATACTATATACTTATGGTATAGAGTCAAATCTGGAACATAGTTACTCTTAATCTTTTTTTTTTCTCCATCTAGTCTACATTTTCACACTTGGCAGCTCATGAAGAGACATCTGGCTTTGAGAGGAAATTGTTTCAAAACAACTTTTCCCTCTTTTCAGTTGCTAGCGAGACTCACTTAGGTTTATGGTTTTGTTTTTGTGATTTGAGGACACTCTTTTTGGTTTTGTTTTGTTTTTTTCTAACCGGGATTTGAGTAGGTGAGGGGAATTCAGATTACTTTCTCTAATCTCCAAGTGATTGATCATGCGAAGAAGTTGGTACCTATTCAGAATTTAATAAAAATCTTACAGGGGTGTGTGTATAGTCTCTAAAAGAGGACGAAACATCAAAAAAAAAAAAAAAAAAAAGCCAAGAGTCCTTTGGACCATTGTTATTAAAAGTAAGTCACGTATCAGAAGAGTACAAATTTCAGAGTTGCTTTGAATGTTAATTGAATTCTTGCACTTTTTCTGCTGTGCTTTTATTCTGCCCATGGCCTTATTTACTGTATATTTTCTATTTAATTTTGTATTGCTACATCCACTGGTCCTTTTTAGTCACTTTTAAGGCCTTGGCTGAATTTGACTGAACTTTGCCCAAATTTCCCACAGTCCATCCTGCAGCCTTGAAACGTGTGCCAGACCTCGCTTCAGCGGTTCACTCCGTGCTCACGGTGAGAGGACATGGCACTCTGTAAAGTGAGCTCCTTTATTTTTCCTTATTCACATGATACAGTAAGAGTTTATAAAAAATGAGCTCCATTCCTCTGCATAATTCATCAGAAAATGGTCTTTTGCAGTGTAAGGTTTTTTTATACTGACCCTGGGAACTGCTATCCATATTTAAGAACACAGGAGGTTGCTGTAGGACTGGGGACGTGACACATTTATAGGAATATCATCATAGATTATTTGTGATGCACTTTCCTGAGAGTATTTTGTACGTTCTCAAACGTTCAGTGACAGCTTTTAAAACTCTTTGAATTCTAGATTTCTTTTCATGTACATTCACTTTTTTTCTCCTTGTTTAACACCCAAAATCACTCTTTTCCCCCGGATATATGGTGAACAAACGAAAAACGTATGTCGAAATGTACCAACAGTGGGTCCAAAAGTCTGAGATCACTAGTGAAAATGCTTCAGTTTTGCAGTCTTTTCTGATTTTACTACAAACCCGTTCATTACATATGATACAATGATGCAACACCCTGAGTGAAAAGTAGAATCTTAGAAATATTTACATGAATTTCAGAGTTTCTTAAAAATGTTCAAATGTTTATTTCCAGTTTTACATTTTAATCAAAGTTCCAGATTTTCAGTGTGGTCTCAGATGTTCGGACCCAACTGTATATTCACTAAAGAACACCTAAAAACAGTGTTATTTAAATCATTTAGAGACGTAAAGCAAAAAAAAGTTGGGGATAAATCCACAATCCACATCATTCAGTCAGTCAGGGTCGCTGTAGATCCAGCATCTGTCCCAGAAGCGCTGTGTGCGAGGGGGGGATACACCCTGAATAAGACGCTAGTCTATCACAGGGCACCACACACACACATACACACACACTCACACACTCATAGCCAACCCACCAGGATGGTTCTATGAACTACGAGAGAGTGATGACTATGAACTACAACACCGGTGACGACTGCGACTGCAGGGGTTAAATGTAATGCTGCTGGGTCGCGGTCACGTGGTTAGCATATTGCGTATTCTTTAAAGTTTTTTTTTTTTTTTTTGCCTCATCCTCCTCCTTAAATTTGGTCTTCACTGGAATTCCACAGCAGATCTTTCAGTAGAAATCTACATTATGTATCTGGAATGATTATTGAATCTGTAGGTTTTCTCAGAGGGTAAGAACACTGGAAACATGGAGTAGCATGTGCAATAATATTTAGTAAAAAGTTCATCACTGAGAGTTTTAGAGCATTTTAGATGAGCACGGCATCCTTTCCTCAATAAGGCTCGATTAAATATATAAGAATCTGCTCATTTGTATAAAGCTGATGATAAATAGCAGGAACGCTGCTAACTGCATATCACTTCATGGAACATATTCAACATTTTATTTGAAGGTGTTTTGAGCAGTAAATATATTCTGATCTCATGCACAGTAAAAGCTGCGTTTATCTCCTTGACTGCTTTTTCCTGGGTTGCTCTCACACACACACACACACACACACACACACACACAGTTTCTTCCTTTATCATCTCCTTTTCATTGTTGGCTTCACTGGCTTATTGTTGAGATGGAAATAAATACAGAAGGGTTGTAAGGAAGGTTTTGTTTTGGAAGTATTTCCCCTGTGATTTGGACGATGTTGATGGTATTCTGTAAATAGTAGCGCTAGATGGTCCCATTTCTGTTGATTTTAGTTTGGATTGCGAAGTCTTATGACTGTACATGCCTATATTTGTAGATAAATGTCCTTGCTAAATTGTAAATATAGGTCATGAATGTATGGCAAGATTTTTCTTTCTTTCTCCATAAAATCGACAGTACAACTTGTTGAAAGAATTTCTTAGTCAAAGCCGATGCTATTATTTAGTCTTTTACTTGGATTTATTTTTTCCTCAAGCCTGTGTAGATGGACTTGTGACACAGACTGCACTTTTGCTTCATGTGTTTATTTTAAAACTGTGCAATGATGGACTGATGGATACATGTTTTTTTTTTGTAATGGACAAGAAACATAAGCAGGAATGTGATCTAAGTACTAAAAATGAAGGAAGGTACAGTCCAAGGTTTGTGACGAAGAAGTACAGACTGAAACCCAAACTGGAAACCCCACTGATTTTGTTTTTTTCCTGCTCTTTTGCAACGACTGAAACCAAATTTGTTTCACTTTTTTTTTTTTTTTTGTACAGTCTGTAGAATATTACACAGAATTGCTTACAACATGGACTAAACCATCTTGTAAAAAGCTCTGGCTGTGACATTTTCTGCCATGTAATATGGAGATGTAACAAACTGAACAGATGGTGGATTTTTTTAAATGTCTGTACAGATTATGATTTGTGAGTTTAATAAGACTATATTCAGATTTTCTTACTTGTGGTCTCTTGGTTTTGTCTGATTTTTGCATTGTTTGCTAATCACTAACATGATCTCATGGGGAAATGAGAAATGGGGAAAAAATCACTTAGCATATTGTTCACAGTATAGGTCCATAATTATTGGCACCCTTCTGGACGATTGTGTTTAATAAACATTGCAAATTCACATTTTCCACTGAAACATTCAGATAATGCTTATCTTTCCTACTAACAACAAATTCTTGTACAATAATATTTTGACAGACAATGGTGTGTGTGTGTGTGTGGGCTAAATACTGATTAAATATAAAGTACATAAATTTAGTGATGTTGCCAAAAGACCCAGGAAGTAGCTGCATAGCCAGCTCAGTGAATTTTTATAGTTAAGTGGCAATTGATTAATTGGCATCATTACAGTTCAGCAAATCAGCATCAGCTTTTCATCAGTCAGCGAATGTTAAATGTTTATATCCTAATGTTTGCTGTGGACAATCCCACATGGATATTCTAGAGATTACACTTACCAACGTTTACACCCATGACTCACTCGTCCTTCAGTGGAAAATTTCACTTTGATACTGTAAACCTGCACCTAAAAACTTTTCAAGACACTCTACCGTTTGACTATAAAGTATATAATTGTAGATGAGTGATGACTCGCAATCACACTGTTCAGTGTTACCCAGAAGAGGATGGCTTCCATTTTGTGTCTCAAGGTTTCCTCCTCATGTCTCAGTTTTTCTCGGCACGGTCACCTCTGGCTCGTTCATTACAGGTCTCAGAATGCATCTGGATTTCTGTAAAGCTGCTTTGTTCTCTGTAAAACCTTGAATGAAAATAGTCACATAATGAAATGGTCTCAACATAGTTTGGGTTGATAAAGTAATTGCCAACTAGAGGGCACTAGCGGTGTTTTTTTTCCCCCCTGCAGAAGGAAAAGTCACTATTTAATTAATAAACAAACAAACAAATAAAGCTAGCTGTTGTCACAGGAATAAGTACAACCTTTTCCACCTGTTTGAAGAGGTCAATACAACTACGACTGATTTTTATTTTTATGTAATTGGCGTGTATTTTATCCTCATTCTCATCCTCTCAAATCAAACCCTCCACTTTTTGTGTTTAGTACCAACAACATATTCACTATTTTTAAAAAAAAAAAAAAAACTTTGTGTTTGGATGCGTTGTTGGTGTTACCATAGCTTTCTTGTCAGCTCAAATCAGTAAAACCATTGTCCTCTGACCTGTCTCACAAACCAGGCGTTTCCACCACAGTACTGCTGCTCACTGGATGTGTTTTGTTTTCGCCCCTTTCTCTGTGAGACTGTTGAGTCTGAAAATCACAACCATGCCAAGATTAAAGAGATCACATTTTTCCACCATTCTAACATTTGACGTGAACATTAACTGAAGCTCTTGGCCTGTATCTGCATGATTTTATGTATTGCACTGTTGCCACATGATTGGCTGATTGGATAATTGCATTAATGTGCAGGTGTTCCTAACAAAGTGGCCAGTGAGTCTACATTAACCCATATTAGAATTAAGCCAGTAAATATGCCAGTGAGCCGCTAGAGGACTGGAGTTGCAGTGATTTGATCAATGATAAGGGGGTTCTTAGGCACAAAGTAGAGTTTGTTTGTTTGTTTTTTTTTTAATATGATTTTTTTTAAAATAATTTTTGCAGTAAACAATTCTTCCTCCATGCACTGTAGTGTGTTAGCAGTAAGCTTTGGTTGCTAAGCAACATAGATGACGAAGATGAGGGCATTCTATGGACAGAACAACAGCTTAAGGGTGGCGGTTTTACTGATTTAAAACCTGGCGCATTAATACACATTTCAGTGATTGTGATGCGGTTAACGTTTTCGAACGCGGCTCAGCCAATCAGATTTTAGAACCGAAACTATTCCTATACCGCAGCGCTCCTGAATTCTCGAATCTGATTGGTCAGAATGATTCATTTTCTAGAACAGCAGCTCTGAAAGTAGTTCCGGCTAAATCAAACCGCTGGATTATATTCCTGCGCTCGTTTTAATACGTTATTGTTTCTATAGTAACAGCTAGTGCACCGGAACTCGGTTGTGCAGAAGTTGTGCATTTGGTTTAACATCAAACTGCATTTTTCCTGCGTTGACTCTCTTCCGCCAGCAGATGGCGACATTTGTAAACATTTGTAACCACACACGCCATTCATTAACCAGACGTTATAACCCATAACCACAGGTTATAAAGGCTCTTTAATAGCTATATCGCTTAGGATCCGGATGGTTTTGTTTTGCTTTGTAAACTTTGATCCTAAAGCGTAAATCTATTGATCTATTAATCTGTCGTCTGATTTTGTTAAAAAATAATTACTGTTTTCAAATGCAAATTATCCTTGAATATAAGACTATCCTATATTGTGATTGCATTCATGCAATTTCTAGTTAGAAATTTTAGCTTTATAAGTGTGTGTGTGTGTGTGTGTGTGTGTGTGTGTGTGTGTGTGTGTGTGTGTGAGAGAGAGAGAGAGAGAGAGAGAGACACACACACACACACATGAGGGGGGTCTGGTAGGGTAATCAGAGGCATTGTAGTCCTGAAGGCCATGAACTTGGCCTTTGTTGTGTGTGTGTGTGTGTGTGTGTGTGTGTGTGTGTGTGTGTGTGTGTGTGTGTGTGTTCCCCCTACAGACTCGCCTCAGGCGAAGCAGCACACACGTCCATCTGCTCACGTGGTCTCACTGCTCCGTTATTCGCGGCTCTAAAACACTTTGCGGTGTGAAAGTTTCTGTTCATAACTAAAGACCCATCCAGTAATTCATCCAGTATTTAATCCTGTATTAATGCTCTGCCATGCAAAATGCGTCATGGTGCTTAAATCACAACAGAGAGAGAGAGAGAGAGAGAAAGAGAGAGAAAGGGTTTGGGTTTGGAAAAAAAAAACAGATTGTCAGTGATTTAAAAAAAAAATTGCCCAGACACTTTTTAAGCATTAATAATAATAATAAATAATAATAATAATAATAATAATAATAATAAAAGGTTAGAAACTAGAACCATTTTTCCCACCACACAGAGAAGCCTTTATTCTAACAGTATTACAGGCATTAAGGTGTAAATGGATACTTCTATACTTTTTATTACTACTGTTTATTATTATTATTATTATTGTTGTTGTTGTTGGCTATTTGTTGCTTAAATCATTATTTGCTAATAATTGTATGTAATAACATAAGTAGATTATCATTATTATTATTATTATTATTGTTCTTGGCTACACATCAAAAGCCTCCATGCTTCTTAGGTTAAGTGTCTAATTAACTGCATAAGTGTGTAATTAACACCGTGAATGTGTCATTAACATAATTAACAGAGTTAAACCACACAAAGGTTAACTCCGCCAAGCTGCAGGAACAGAGCGCGGTTTAATGAGAGCAGGAGTTGTTTTATTCGTGCTCATGGCGCCCATTACAAACAACACATTCACATTTAAATCAAATGCAGCTTGGCAGTGGGACAGACGCAGGCACGCGCGCACACACACACACACACACACACACACGCATCGAGTGGCTTTGAACCCTATTCGCCACGTACGAGTCCCTGCGGTACACACACACACACACACACACACACACACACACACACACACACACACACACACACACACACACACACACACACACGAGCAGCGGTAAGTGTGTTGATTTAAAATGTCTCTGTATTAATATATAACAATGTAAAAACATCACATGAACACAGACGGTATGGAGAAGCATCAAACACATCCACCTTCATGCTGCAGTGCAAATGTCTAAATACATTCATATCACACACTCGTTTATTTCTCACCTTTTCATGTCCAGAAAAACACAAACTGCAGATGTGAGACACACAGGCGTTTATTTTATATATATATAAAAAAAAAAAAAAGCAAAAAACAATGTCATTATACAGAATTATTTTCCACCATCAGTTTCCTCCAGCTAGATTAATTTTTATTTTTTAAAAGAGTTTATTTTGACCATTTTGGAGAAGAAATGATCATCAAATGATTTCAAATTTCGGACAGCACATTCAAAAAGAGAAAACAAACGTAATGCAGATAATATGTTCACACGTTCACAAAATGTTACAGAATAACACGTTTTTTTATTTCGTAAAGAAACTTTCGGTTCATGGATCTTCAGCCATTTTTGTTTTTCCTCCTCGCCATAAACGTTATGCAGAAGGATGTTTGTAATGAAGTCCTCATGCAGAAAGCGTTCAAATGAGCGTCAATAGCAACTATTTATGTTTCAAGAACACGGTTATTGGAGAAGATTTATGATAATCCACAGGAACCCTAAAGCCATGAGCTTTTGTTCTGGAGGATGGACAGGCTGTGGGGATTTTTAACAGCATGAAATAATTCAGAAATGTTAAGATTTAATATGTAGATCTTGTGATTTTTTAAAAAAAAAAGGAAAAAAATATTCATAAGAGACTGAATCAGTATTCCCATGCATAATAATAGGTCTTTTCTAGAAATAATAATAATCATAATAATGATAATAATAAAAGAAATGTTTCAAAAGAAAGAGAAATGATACAAAGCATCTTCTACGCTTGCGATACAACAGATGAGGACAATAAAGAATAAAAACATGACCTTTAAAACTCAGTGTAGAAAACACGGGAGTGTTCATCTAGAAATATCAGCAATATTTACAGCAGGACAAAACAGGTTTTAAATCAAAATAAAAGGAATACAGTCTGATAGCGTGCTGTCGGATCTGCAGGTCAGTGAAGGTCAGTGGAGGAGGAGCGTCATGTCACTTCTTTTTTTTTTCTTCTTTCTCTTATCTGTCTGAATTATCTAATTCATATTTATATAGCATGTCTTACCCTCCACTGTGGTGACTGTCCACCAATGATGAATGGATTTTGTCATTTAAAAAAAAAGTCCCCATTTTTTTTTATTGATAGTAGCCAATATTTTCTCTCTTCACACATATAAATGTTTTTATTTTATTTTAAGCCACTGTAATTTGAGCAGGTTAACATCTGGGGTTGCAGGAATCGTTGTGTAAAATTGTCAGTCATTAAAGGAATATATATTAATATGAAGACTAGGATTAGGATTGTCTTTCTGATTGGTTTCATGCAAATCTCCACGGATAATTCTAAATAAAACAGAAAAGTAGATTATTTCATTTCGTACTTAAACATATATAATAAAACAGCATAAAATATGAATGTGTCAGGCTCCGTAGTATCACAAAAAAAAAACAAAAAAAACACGACTGTATAATAATGTTATAAGTGAACTCCTAGCTCCCTAACCGCGATTACTGTGGATGGATGGATGGATGGATGGATGGATGGATGGACGGATGTCACCATTTGGTGTGTTGCGTTTGTATCATCTACATAAAATAAAATTAAATTCAGAAGGATGGTGAGAGAGAAGGAGATGATGATGATGATGATGATGATGATGATGTGGTTGAAAGAATGAGAGAGTGTTAACCTATAGGAGCAATTACCTCGTATTACATAAATCTGTGAGAAAGATCACTGAATCACAGCCTTAAGGCACAACGAGGGCTGGCATCAGGCCAAGCATTAACACACACACACACACACACACACACACACACACAGTTGCAAAGTTTGTTTGTTTTTTCTGTCCTGTAAAATGTCTCGTCTCCTCTCACACCCTTGTGCTTCCACCTTCTCCAGAATGTGAATGATGCTGAAACTGGGATCGATAAATCTTTTCAGATTCTCAGAACCATGTAAGTTTTATTTCCCTCAGCCCTGCACCTACACACTCTCAGGAAAAACGGTACTACCTCTTCCTTTCCTCGTCGCAGGGGTGGTGCCTTTATCTTTTATACCTTTAATATGTCTCTTTCACCCAAATGTGGATATAATGTACTTTTAAAAAGACTTTGTTTTAAATGTACACCACGTGCACCTTTCCAGCTAGAAAGAAAGAAAGAAATGATGCTGCTAAAGGTGTGCATGTGCCCAATAATCACACAAACTAAATCCTAAATCCTACAATTTCTGTCCTTTCAAAATTCCCAATAGACTGTCATCCATCCTCCAGAGCAGACGTTCATGGGTTTAGGTATGCTGGTCATCTTAAAATAACCGGGTAGCAAAGGTTCCTGAAAATAAATGGTTCCTAAAACAACCATCATTTTAAAGGTTCCTGCATGGTGCATCCACAACAAAGATCCTTCTCCGTAAAGCTTTAAAGAATCTAAAGAATCATTCCTGGCATCCATCCATCCATCTCTCTCTCTCTCTCTCTCTCTCTCTCTCTCCTGTAAATGGTTAGAAATGAAACCGTTGGGAAAAGCAGACCCTGAGACTTCTGTGTCCCAAAGATAGTTTGCAAAAAGCGCAGTGTCTGACCCTTAATGTGAAAATCACACACACACACACACACACACACACACACACACACACACACACACACACATTTCACATGCGATCGTATGCATTTCACATTTGTGGAAAAACGTGTGAATGTCCATTTCACCAGGCATATGCTCTGACCATCACACACGTGACTAAACGCATGAATAATGTCATCACATGAAAATAAACCCGCATATGTGGAAAATAAAAACTCATGCATGACGTGTGAAAAATGTGTGAAACATAAAACAAGTTTACACGTGTGAAGTCCGCGTGGGTTTTCTGTAAACGCACATGTCTTATAACAAACGACATATGGCCAACATACGACTACATCCAGGGTACACGATTACTATGAACATATGAACATATATACGCTGCTCGGTTTTAGGTGTGTGTGTGTGTGTGTGTGTGTGTGTGTGTGTGTGTTAGATAGATAGATAGATAGAGAGAGAGAGAGAGAGAGAGAGAGGGGACACACACATTCCCTGTCCCGTTAAAACAAAATAGGCTCAATCACAACAACAATCACTTCCTTTTCTAAACCTGACATTTCCTTTCGATTATGTGAAATCACTGATGATGTCAGATGTTATGAGTATTTTATTAGACTATAATATTCTATATTTGAGATTCGCATGTATTGTTTATTCTTGGCTAAATTATCCTTATAATAGTTTAGAATGCATTTTGGTGAAAAAAAAAAAAAAAAAACTCCTTTAATACATTTCCAGAGCAATATCGAGGAAAAGCATCATAAAATATTGCAGGAAAATTATACACACAGATAGATATACAAAATTCACATTTGACAGCTGTGTATCTATCAGTATAACCGAGTATACAGCAATATTGTGTCTAATAACTGTAGAAATACCTGCTGGTACAGTCTACAAGCCAACAGCCTGATCATACGAGCTATAATTAAAAATCCACTCTTTCCTGAACTAGAGCTAAATAAATCAACAAATACAGCTAAACTTAAAATGTATTATTATTATTATTATTATTATTATTATTATTATTATTATTATTATTATTACCACCACCCGGTTTGTCTGCGGTTAATATACTTCCTGCAGTGTTTTTACTGAGCAACAGAGGGCGCTACAGGAACACATGACCCGCTCTGTAGGATAGAATGGACTGTAGCGAAAGATGACCAAACAACCAAATATATGATTATAATTTTAACAGTTTGGGCTTGTATCATGATTATTTTTCGTGATGGCCCCTAAAGAGTAACATTCTGCTTTGCATTAAAAGTGTTAAATGTGTTTTAAAAGCTACTAACTGAAACCACGAGAGAAGAAAAATAAGCACCTTTTGCACCATAAGTGGTTGACCCTCTGTCTGGGTAGGGTGGAGTGGTCTAGCACACTACAGCCTGTTACTAGGCCCTTGTGGTTAAGTGAGTGACAAGGGCTACATTTTTACTGGCCATCTGACTACAGATGTGTAAATTTACTACTGGTGGCCTCTCTGTGAGGAAAGCACTATAATACTGGCGATAATAAAACATTAATGCACTGTATATAACAATACAAATAAAAACAAATCAATAATCAGTAACTGAACTTGAACTGCACATTTTAACTTACAGGTAAAAAAAAATTATAATAAAAAATAAAAATAAGGGGGCATCAGGATATTAAAACAGCTACACCTCTTAACCAGCGGATTCCAGTCACTTTAACTGATGCAATTTACAAATGAAAGCTAACTTTGAATAAGATTAAGAAATAATTTACTTAAGAACAATGTGTTAATAAATATTTGTATCTAGAGTTTGGCCTCCGATCATTTGGTTGTGAAATATTAAACAGGAAATATTTAGATCAAATCTCCAAAATAACATAAAACAGCTGCATGAGCTGAAAAAATGTACAATTTTCAGTGTTAAAGAGATGCATTAAAAAGCAATAATAATAATAATAATAATAATAATAATAATAGGAAGAAGGTTCTGTGTATGAAATTAGCAAGTGATATTCAAGATCATCAGCTTGGAGGATAAAAACACGACTAAACAGGTGTACAGAATCAGAATGGAGACTTAGGTCCATGAAGTCTCTGCTACTCCTGACTTTTACTCTTCAGCTTCTTACGTTTTGCGCTTAATTCAGTGCTTTTCTTCTCTCCATCAAAGAGAAACTCATGGTGACTTTGCGGTGGAAAAAGTAGCAGATTGTCAGTTTAATTAGGCTGCAGGACCGCAGGACGGACACTGGCGCACTCCAACACAAAGGAATTATCATGACAAAAGCCGGGCGAGTGGAAAACCGGGTCAGAAGAAAAAAAAACAACAACAGAAGTCAGAAGCTGAAGATGAAATGGTGTGACGCGTAAAACCTTTTGCGCAGGTGGAAATGTGCAGATCTGCACCTCATGGACACTCAGCATGGAGGCCTATGATTATTCTTTCTGTTTATCAAAGAACCCTGTTATTACTCTCATCTCTCTTTCTTTCTCTCTCTTCTGATAATCAATAGATTTCCTACAGTACGTGTGCCAATGATGACTGTACACTATGGCCTATGCGCAAAATGGAGACATTTATTCATGCAGTGCGAAGCTTTAGAGATAAATCCAACGCGGAGCACAAGATTCACAGTGAATAATAATAATAATAATAATAATAATAATAATAATAATAATAATAATAATAATAGGAAGAAGTAGGAGATGGAGAAGAGGTAAAAGAAGAAGAAGAAGCGTAACAATTTCCCTAACAATATCCATCCACCTTAAAAAAAAAAAAAAAAAAATATATATATATAATTTATATAATCGTATATATCTGTCGTTTATTTGGTTAATTATCAGGTATTATAAATACCTTTACCGAGCTGGTTTCTAATTTATTTTAAAACAGTTACTTAAAATTTTACTTTGTGCTTTCCACCCATATTCCATACGTGACATAATAAGTGAATAAAATATACTGTAATATATATATATATATTTTTTAGATAGAATTAAAATCAAGAAGATCTGATGAATACAATAATGTTCACAATCACAATTCACACTTCCCATCTTCGTATTACTGACAACACAGATCTCATATTATTATGTCTAACATCATTATTTATTATTATTATTATTATTATTATTATTATACAACTACACATATATGTTTTTTATTTTATCGAGCCCAGTTGCACTGACATGGGCTTAGTCTAATATAGAAATAATTAAGCCTCTTTGGGAAAATAAAAAAGATAAAATGCATAACGTTTACAAGGCGAGGTGAGGTGAGTGGAAACACTGTTTCTAGTCACTTTTAAATATTTTAAAAGGTGTTTTTTTTTTTATTAGAATAGCATTGAAATATTGATTATTAAGGCAATAGTGAGTAAAATGGAGAATGGGATGCAGTTTTGGACGTTAGTTAGTTAAATAAGCATAGTGGCTGTAATGACAACCTTCATTTAACTCAATTTCCGCTATAGGATTTTTTTTTCGCTTTGCATGTTTGTTTTGCAAAATAAAATATTAGATGATATCCAGCCTAATT
>CM040980.1:26602119-26661450 GCA_022985145.1 Pangasius djambal | reverse complement strand
GCCAAGTCGTCTGCGTTACAACCAAATACTCGTTTTTTTGTTGTTTTAGTTTTTTTTTGTTTGTTTTTGTTCTTAAAAAGGCTTTAAAAACCGTAATACGGATATACCTCTTTACTCTTTACTATAATAAGCTATAAGCTATCTGACCAAATGGAAGTACGCGAATGGGATGTATGAAGGCGGCGTGTGAAGCCAGAGGAACGCAGACGTCGAAAAATGTAAGTTTGTTTTCTGGTGAATGGGATTTACAGTAAGGTTTCTGGTTTCCGGTGGGTTTTAGCTGACTTTCTTTCCCTGCTAGAGCTCTGAGCTTTTGAGCTTTTAAGGTTCAGTGCTTCAGTGTTTTCAGTAGTGGAAGTTGTTCACGAGCGCATTTCCTTGCTTGCTTGGTTAGTTAGTTAGTTAGCTGGTTAGTAGGTGTTATGTTACCTCATTCCTCAGTCGTCCTTGCTCAGATTGGAGAAACATGAATCACATCCTGAGTGTTTATTTTTGTACAGACATGGGCGGTGTGTAGCCTGTAACAGCCAGGCACAAGGAGTTGGCTAAAATGGTGTCCGATGCCGCTGGACGTCGTTCCGGTGTAGCGGAAGGAAGAGATCCGATAAATAAACTCTAACACGATATCGAGCACGTTATGTCCCAAAACTCCGATCTGAAATGTCCAGAGAGATCGGATCCCAGTCGAGGACTTCTCGTTGTTCTTTCCTTTCCATTTTGTTCAGCTTTGCCTGTTACACACTACACCCAAAACACAGAAACTTTGTGTCAGTGCGTAAAAAACATCTCCTCAAAACTCCAGCAAATGTAGCTGCACTGGAAGCAGGAACTATATTCAAACCATTCCAGTTACATCAGTATTACACCTGTTTTACCTTCTTTTACAGAACATTTCTCGTGTCTGATCAAAATCATCATAACATAGATTTGATTCCACTGACTGTAGCTCTTATTATCCATCATAGCAAAAAGTAAAAAGCAGTCTTTTCCGTATGGGGAGTATAGAAAGGTTCCTGTGTATGGGGAGGGGATGGTGATGTGGGTTTCACACACACAGACACACACACACACACACACACACACACACACAGTAGGTCATTCCACAATCATCACATCATGGTGGAGAAAGGGAGGGAGGGTATGACGGGTCAAAGAGCCCAGACTCCGAGGTCAGAGTTCACTGTGTTGGAGAAAGAATGGTGAAAAAAAAAAGGCAGATAAGTAGTTGTGAAAGAAGGTGAGAGTGAGAAGCTGAAGATCTGAGCTGACAGCAGGAGGAGAAGAGTCATTAGAGCTACTGCAGGCACAGCAAGGTGGAAATTATACACGTGTGTGTGTGTGTGTGTGTGTTGTGTTTCAAAATCCCTGGTGTTTGGGTGTTCACTGGACCGGGAACCCTTTACCCAGCCTTAAAAATCACGTCACATTGTCTACTCTTACTCACATCCTGAGCCATAATATGGTGTTGGATTAATTTTGGAGCTGCTTATACCCTCTCATGAATCATAGGGCTGAGCGATATTACTATTTAATATCAGTATCACAATGAATCATGTTCCCGGCTGTCATCTGTGCTTATATAACACTGAATCCATTGCAGCTAAGTGGACGTTAAATTATGATTTTGCACTATGTCTTATTTCCCCTCATTTTCTGTGCTGATTTATTATTGATTTTGAGATATTAGATAAATGTGTCATATCAGTTTCTGCAAGTTTTAAATGCAAAACAGATAATTTCCTGTTTTAGCTGGGTATTTGTTGTGTATCTTGATAATATCGTCAAATATCATGTCATATTTGAAACGTATTCTTCACCCCCTAACAGATCCGATTTGGTGGCTAGGCTAAATAAAATGCCAGACATTGTGCAGTATAGCATCATACACTCTTTGGTTGTCCTTCTAGGGCATCCTTAAATGTTTTATGTAGAACGTGTAGAACACAGTTTCCTTATCAGAAAGGCTGTCCACGTAAAACCCTTAAAGAACCTTTTTTTCCCCTAAGATTGTAGCTAAAGCCTATTACAGGTAGCCTACTTTGCATGTTACATTATACACTAAATGTTAATAGTAGGTTATAGTTAAATGTCAATGAACCAGTTATTTCTACTTATTTAATCATTCTACTTTTTCCAGTTTCTGCTATTTGTAGGATTTTTGTGATTATGTACATCTAGTCTCAGCATAATAAAATGGAAGACTATGGGAGGTGTATAATTATTATTATTATTTTCCTACATTATTTGTAATAGTATAACCATTTGCTACTGTGTTACTTGATGAAACGGTTCAGCGCTATGATCCTATGGGAACTATATTTCATTCCTACATTACATCTGTGTGTGTGATGAGAGGAATGACAATAAAACCTACTTGATTTGACTAGTGTTTAAAAAGTGGGTTGTGTTCACAGATAGTATCAGGCTTTATTATTTTAATACATTTCCACTCATATTGAATGTTTGACATTCATGAGTAATTGCCGTTTTAGGCCCCTTCGTTTTTACTCACTTAAACCGAGCACATGAACACGCATAGTTTAAATACTTGAAAGATGTCGAAATGTGTAACACAACTGTAATTATCATTCCTTGTACCGTTGGGATGACCTGCTGTGTTAGTATTTGGTCTGAAAACTAATAGTGGTTGTGTAGAGTAGAAGCAGTAGTACGTTTGAGATATTTATAACATGAAATGTCTACAGACGGGTGACGAATGAAAAACGAAGGAAGAGCAAACAATCCTGTGGCACTGTAAGTGCTGTAGGGGGTGATTATTTATTTATTTTTCTGGCATGGTTTGGCTCCACTTGTCTCATTAGACTGAAGCATTGCTGCAAATCAATCCAAAGTGCTTCTAACTGATCACTTTTATGATGAAACGTTTCTACCGAATGGGCGTGGTCTCTTCCAGGATGACCCCGCCCCCATAAACAGGGCACGAGGGCTCACTGAAAGGTTTAATAAGGATGAAAATTATGCAAATCATATGCTGTGGCCTTCACGGTCACTAGATCTCAACCCAGTTGAACAGATTTTGGAGTGACTCCACCACCATCCTCAAAACCAACCGAGGGAGTATTTTTAGAAAGAATGGTGCTCTTCCTAACACTGTTCGTCAATGCCAAGGTGCACTGAAGCTGTTCTGGCAGCTTATGCTGATCTAACACCTCACTAACATGCTTAATGTTGGTTTTTCCTTTCATTTGCCACACACCTCCGTGTGTCATTGTACTCTCTGAGATCGGATGACACGTTAGCAGGGTGCCCATGTTCCCGTGTGCCGCGATTTGCATCCCGCAGAGATAAAAGTTAAAGATGGTGTGTAGTTCAGCTGGGAATTTATACATTCAGATGTATTCAAGACAGTGTTAGTGGATAAAAGGTTTAAGGTTTATTCTTTATGAAATTTAAAAAAGTAAATAAAGTAAAAATAAAGTGGTGATTTCAGTTTGTATCAGTGCAGCATTTTTGCCTTAGTTTTGGCATACGAGGATAAGATGTCCTCTAGGTGAGATTATTTTGTGGAGTGGTGTAGCATCCAGAGTAGTTCTCACGGTGGAAATCTTGAGATGAAAGATTTATTAACAACAGTGTAATTAGTAGCATAATATTTTCCAAATATTACAGGTGTGATTGTGTGTGATTATTGAATGCTACGAATGTATAAGTGAGTAATGTTTAATTTATGCCATATTTCAAACCCACTGTCCTAATAGATAGGGCATAGGCTATATGTTTATTTACACACACATACACACACACACACACACACACACACACACAATATTATAATAATGTAATATTTTTAACAATAATAATTTTTATATCTATTTATGCATAATGTAGATATAAATATAAAAAGAATACAACTATAAAAAAAATTCTCCCTCTCTCTCTAATATGTATATCTATATGAATATTATTAATATTAGAACATATTATGTAATATATTATTATTATTATTGATATTATAATATAACAGTCTAATTATTTATTATTATTATTATTATTATTATTATTATTATTATTATTATTAAAACTAATATTGCTCTCATAGGTCTTATCAGAAATTATCCCTAGCACTTGGGACTTTTTGTCATTTTTAATATTATTAAAAACACTTCAGTGAAGAGTGTGTGTGTGTGTGTGTGTTTGGTGTTGCAGGTCTCATCACAAACCTGACTGATGTTCACACTATAAATGTAGTGTACTCTGTTGTAATGTGTTCAGATGGAAGTGCACCTTACTTCATAAGATTGCAGTTGTTCGTGACAGGGATTTTGTCTGTAGCTCTTTAGCACTGATTGCTGCTGAAGCGTGTGTAACTGGCCAGTCATTATTGTGTTTGTGGAGAGTGTGTGTGTGTGTGTGCTTGCGCATGCGTACACTGCTGCTCTCTCTGCTTATCATAACAATGGCTGCGGTTAGTGTGCGAGCTGAACACACACACACACACACACTCTCTCTCTCTCTCTCTCTCTCTCTCTCTCTCTCTCTCTCTCCCTGTTGTCACACTACACACACACAGTCCATGGGGCCCCCACTTCTGAGCTTATGCCCCACTGTGTGTGTGTGTGTGTGTGTGTGTTTGTGTGTTACATTACAACACACGCTGTCTACACACGTTTAATAAAGACAGACGCATAACAGAAACGTTTCACTGATTGAGTCTAATTCTCATCAGATTCCTTGGCAAATATTGAGCCACACTGTGCTGTCTGAATAAAAGGGTGGTGGAGAAAGCGTGTGTGTGTGTGTGTTTGCTGTGGTTCTGTGAGGTTTAAATAGAATTTGCAGCTTATCACAGAAGCACGAGCTGGAGTCAAACAAGGGTCAACACTGTTGTGTTTAGAGCGAGTGAGAATTTTACAGATGAATCTTCAAGTGGCTACAGTGTGCCTGAAACAAACACACACACACACTTATAATATTTAATTCAAATCATGTGCTGGTGAGATTAAAACGCCTAACAATAAACCCTTAAAGCCCTAGTTTATTACACAGTAACTATTCTGAATTATTCAGTCAGTACAGTGAGACTGATAGGTGTGTATTTATGAGGGTTAGGGTGAGTCTTTGGAGGTGAAGAGGTTAATCATATAGGCTAATATCCTACATAGTAGTGATCATATTATTTTAAATCTAATTCACTTCTAAATAGTCGTACACAATGAAACACTGTAGCCATATTTCAACTTAATATATTTTGTAAAACATAATAATATAAAAATATTTATTTATGTATGGCCATTTTCTGAATGAAAAATAGATTATCGTACTTAATTAAGGTGTACTATGGCTACAATGTGCCATATTCTATTTATATTCATACTGTATATCTTATCTAAATTTTTACTTTTGCTATGGTGAATATTAAAAGTAATGTCGTGTTGAAAGTAATTCATTTCATGCATGACAGGCAAAACATTTCCAGCTGCACTATAAATAATTAGTTAGTGACAGAATTTCTTTTGAAACCACCTTTATATATATTTATTTGTAATGTAGAATGGTGAGAAGTGAAGAATGCTGGCTTTAAAGGTATGCATACATATATTGTGCAACCCAACCTGCTCCCCCCCCCAAGATGTGTGTCACGCATCATTATTTCTTGCACAAGAGTTGTAACAAAGGTCTGTTATTTACTGTAAATGTGGCATTTGTGTTTGAGTGGCTGTCGTGTCTGAACACGAGGACCAAAGAAGCGATTTGAGTGCAATCCACATGTGAGTACAGGGTTATTAAGCATGAACGCACAGTCGAGCAGCAATAATGTAGAAGCTGGGAGATTACAGATGAACACAGGAGTGGATAACTGAAGATTACATCCAGCCATGAAGAACTGAAAACTGCTGCTGGCTTTTAAAAACACACCAGAGGTTTCAGCTCGAGATGCAATGCTCAAGAACTTGAATGCTTAAAGAAACCCCCACTAGTGCCCTGCTCCTCTCTCTTGGACCAGATAAGCCACAAATTAAAGCGTAACAGAGTGATGGAAAGAGACGAAAGCAATCATGGTCCAAGACATACATCATCTGTGAAATATGGTGGCATCTTAATAGGACAGAGCTAACCAAATCCCTCACAACTCAAAGGACAGTGCTTCATCTTCCAGCAGGACAGTGACCAGAAACACACCGCTGAAGCACTTCAGAGCCGAAAGGTAGAATGTTACTGACGGGCCAAGTCACGTCACTTGACCTAAATCCCATTTTCCATCCATTTCATTTACTGATGACAAGACAGAAAGCAATAAAATCCCAGAAACACACAAAAATACCCAGTACAAACACACAGCACGAGGGTCAGATACTTTTAATCCATTGCAAAAGATTTGTATCTAAATGCTAAACATGACAAATTTATTTATTGTTGGATGATTACTTTTGATTTATTAAAATGGAAAACAAATCTAAAAACTCTGGATTTCACATCATGTGCAGTAAACACTGAGTTGCTTATCGTATAATGATAAACAGGTTATATGTATGTGTGTGTGTGTGTATGTGTGTATATATATATATATATATATATATATATATATATATATATATATATATATATATATATATATATATATATAGTATAGACTGATTAGTGTTAAATCAACTTTATGACAAAATGGCTACTGATTGTGGTCAACATTCACACTCCTCTGTGCGAATTAATAAATAAATAAATACAGAACATTATTCAGGGTGCAATCATATTTTTTCCCTCTATGTAACAAGTGCATAAGTCATGTGGCTTCAGTTTAGCCTACAGTATATTGTAGAAGAACATTACAGAGCAAGTGAAAAATAGACCATTGAATTGCTTTGGCAATTTTACCTGATAAAAGTAGTTTTGACAGTAAAGAGAACTGAACTGAAAATGACAAAAATGTCAAAAAGCCTTACATTTTTCCAAGAAATGTATAGACTGTGGTACTTTTGGCAGCCACTTAACTACTGATTCATACTTAGTGTGTTGTAGAACAGTAATAAACGACTTTCTGATTATAACACAATGCTGTCTCTTAGTTCTTTGTTCTGATTGGTCAGAAAGTGGTGATTAATTTTCTATAAAAGCAGCTCTACCAGTAATTTTAGCTGCAAGACCTCTCAGGTTAATATTAATGCTCTCGTTCTAATACGTTATCGTTTCTATAGTAACAGCTCATTCACCAGGACTTGTACGCCAGACGCTCCACATAATCTAAGATTAATAATAAACAGATTAAAAATGTGTTGTTATTTACCAAAGTAGAATTGTGTTTTCTGTCTTGTGAACTTGTAGAGAAGGGGAGGGTTTGACTGTGTATAGTTGCTGTAACACAAGTAACAACAAACTAAATGTAACTATAAACTATCTGTGGTGTAAGAGGAATAAACCACTTCGGGATGCACTGTTATTGGAGAATAATCAAGGGCAGTAACAGTAAGTCTGCTTCACGTCAGCCCGCATCACACCAGCCTGTTGTTGATTATTTTCCTATCAGCACACCTCCGAATGTTTTATTCCTTACTTAGTCATTAGGGTTATTATACTGTATCTAGAATACTTATAGACAGTTGTGTACTTGCATGTGTATAGCCATAGCACAGGGTCTAATATTACGATTCTACACAGTTAGCGGCTTATGGTTTTTGGTAAAAATCACACTGACAAAGCAGCAGTATTTTTTAAAAATACCATGTATGAAATGCACATGCTATTTTTAGCATCATATTAAAATACTGGAGGACACAGTGTGGTGTGGTGTGCTGTGGTGGAGTAAATAACATGCAGAAAGATGGGGGTTACATTGTCTTGGAAGACAGGGACATCACCTTATTCTGTACTCATGATCTCTTGATGATGGGACGAAACCTTTCCAGACAGTTACACCACTTGGAATGTCCAGAAAACATACTTTACACTGTACTACATACTTTACATACGGTACACCAGTAAGAAGACGCTCTGAAAAAGCCTAATTCATTTGAGTGGGAAAGGATACAATAAAGGAATTCAAGCCTCATAGCAGTTTATTTGACATCACAAGCTATTTAGTCAAACTTAACAAGCATTGGAAGCATGAGCCAAGTACTATCTTTTGCAAAATGGAGGAACTGATAGTTAAGTAGCTGCTTTGGTATTTTCTTATTGTTGGTCGGTGCACTTACAAAAAAGCTAGCTAGCTAAAGTTAGCACTACATTCCATCTAAAATCACACTAAGGCTGTATGTAATCGTCTTATTATTCTTCACTTATTTCCTCTTCCTGTCTGAGTTTCAGAAAATGTGGATCATATCAGTAAAGCCGCATTTAATGAAAAGATTTGGTGTCCACTCCATTTTTGAACATATAAAAATATATTGTTTAATATTATCTATTTTCAGAATGTTTAGCTCCCTGAAATTGGTATCAGAAGCAATAGTTATTATATTGATCTGCTTCTTTAGCTGTAACTTTCAAAAAAGACTGCTTTGGACACAGCGAGTCTCTCCTGATCCTCACTTTCTCGTTTCCTGTTTCAGTCCTTTTGACCCTCAGTGTGCATGTCATTTTCTTTTTTGGGCGTGTCATTCAAGAAACACACCAGCTTTCCATTTTCAGGTCTCGTCCTTTGTTTGGCTTTCAAGGTATAAAATCTAGAATTACAATCTTTTTGTTCTTAAAAATAGTGTAAAAGCTTCTTTTTCACTATAGTCCTACCTATTCTCTCTCTCTCACTGCCTAGCCTGACGGATTCAGTGTTTCTTTTTTTTTTTTTTTTTTTGTTAAGTCTTGCAGCCTTTCTCTCTCCCGGTCTCTTTCACTTTTTTTTTGAAGTCTCTTTTGCCTCCTGAATGGACTTAGTGTTTCTAATGGAAATGGTGCATTAAATCAGAGATCAAAGGGGAGCGTGAAGCAGAGGGGCAGCTGTCCAAACAGATGGGGGGGGTGGAGGGTATAGGGGTTACTAACGCTTGAGTATACACTGGCTGGTACAGGTATTAATATTGATCGTGGCTAATTTTTGAAGCTTGACATGGCAGCAGGATTTGTACGTCTGTATATTTTGTTACCGTTAACAAAATAAAATCACTGTATGATCGTTTTATCCCTGTGCATGTTCTATATTTGGTCATTATGATAGAGAGGGTCATGGGATTATGACGGTGACTGTTCCAAACCCAGCACTGCTTCTCATGCATCTGGACAGAATCATTGATATTCGCAGGAAGTGTGTGCCTGCGCTTGATTAATATCTATGTGGCATGCTCCATGTGAGGGCTCATCTTTGCTATTGTGATGCAGCATGTTTGCCTGCAAAGCCACTATCTAGGATTGGATTGCGCTTCAATCGGCTAACACATCCGTAGCACAGTGCTAGCATCCTGCTCTGGCTTCCAGTAAGTTGCTTAGCATTTAAACTATTGATTTTCCTATAAGCACTTTAACCCTCTCCAGCAGCCAGGATCAGAAAGAGCTCAATATAACCCTCTGAATCTCAGCACAATCTGCAGTTTTACTGCAGGGTTGAGCAATTACCCCTACGTGTGTGTGGGGTACACACACACGCGCGCACACACACACACACACACACGCACACACACACACGCACGCACACATTTACAAGAGTACCCACAACCTTCTGCAACAATGTGCATGTTAACTTTCACTTTAAAACCAGATGTCATATATAAAGTGCCCAAAAAACATGTTTCAGCATACATTATTAGAAAATTTCTTAGTGATTCTATATCAGAAAGGGTTTCAAACTCTTTTAGGGTACTAAAAACCTTTAATTAACCAAAGAACTCATAAAGATCCTTTAAAGAATTCTGTTTTTTAAGAGTGTGCTAATTTCTGAATACAGGTTTTAGGCTTTACAAAGAAAATGGTCGCCCATAATTTGGAGTTCGTACCACAAACTTACCGGTTAATGCATACACTCTTAGACAAAAAAGTTCTTTAAGGGTACATTGGATAATTAAGGGTTCTACGCTTTGTTCTAAGGTTCCACATAAAACCTTTAAGGATACCTTTGGAGGACAAGCTAAGAACTTTAAGCATTCTACATTTTTGAAGATGAAACCCCTTTACTGTGTTTGCTAATCGGAAACTTATTAAAGATGGCAGATGTAAAGGAACCAACAGGCAGAGATATTAAGTGAAGAGATTTTAGTGATTCCAAGAAACTTTCCTCATGTAATATTCAGCAATATACAGCTTTGCAAAGAGCTATTGATTGCAGTATAGTGTTTTCTGTTCCCTTGCCCATTGGTATACCTCTCATATACCAATATGGTATATGTCGCATACCTCTCTTTCTCTCTCTCTCTCAGCTTTTGTTTAAATGACGTTTATTTTGTGTATGATATGTTTATGATGAGTAATATGTCTAAAGTGGCTCTCACTTAAACTTTATTTTTATGGTAAAACGAAAATAAGTTACTCAGACCCCCTCTGCACCTCTCTTTCTCTCTGTATAGGTCTGGATGGGATGAGAATGTCCAGTAACTGGGAGGATGGAGTGCTGTGACTCTGTCTCAGATGACAGAACCTCTGGCCCTTGTATTAACCAGCCTCCAGGGATCTGCAACCCACCATCTTCCATGCTACTCCTCCTACAGAGAGAAAACACCGCTCATCTGAACACAGCCAGCCCACCCAGCCAGGGTGAACCAGAGTGGAGGAAAGAAGTGAAGGGGCAAAGCAGAGGAGAAAGGAGGTCTTTTGGAGACGCACATGAAGAGGAAGAGGGGATTGATAAAAAACAGGTTGATGATTGTGCTGTGGGTGACTTTGTAGAGCAAAGAGGAGATACTGGAGAAGAGCATAATGAGGGCGATGATGAAGCTGATGAGGTAGAATGCCAGATCATCTACCAGGATGATGGTTCTGCTTACATTCTGGAGAGCCAAAGTCAGCTGCCATGCAACGTGGTTCCATCCTCATCTCGTCCACTTTTTGTTAACACATGCCATTTCTCTTCTTCCCAAAGCTCTACCTTGAAAAGCTTCCATGTCTTCCACCCTAAGAACTGGTGCCACCTGCCTGGTGATATTCTTGCTTTGCTGACCTGCCAATCCAAAGATAGAGCTCCAGCCAGGACGGGTTCTTCTGAAGCTGAGCTGGCACTGCTTGGCAAAGATCAACCCGTCCTGGTGTGCTTTTTGTGTCGCCTGTCATTCAGTCGCATATATGCTTTTAGAGCTCATGTTTCACAGCACCACAATATCATGCTTACCACAGAGGAACAGCAATTGCTCACACTCCAGCACACCTGCGCCATCTTGCAGCTTGTATGTCCCGGTAATCACCCACTCCTAAGCTTCCTAGAACCAAAAACTAGCAACGTGCCAACCCAACTAACAACCACAGCTTTAGGGCACAATATGGTGGCCATGCTAAGTCAGGAGGACAGGGAGCACCTCCAGATCTCTGAGCCAGGACTCCCTCTTCAGCCCTCTCTACCCAGAGTCCCCCTTCCTACCTCAGTGCTGAGCCCTGCCAAAGACCCTTCAACCCTGGGCAGAGAGGGCCCACAGAGGAGCAGTGATGATGGAGGAGGTAGCAGAGAAGGAGAAGAGAGGTTGAGTTCAGAGGTAGTTTCCACTGCAGAGGATGGTGTGAGTGGTATTAGCAGCAGTGGTAGACAAGGGCAAATTACTGACCCGGCTCTTTCAAACCAAAGCAATCCCAAATCTCCTAACTCTGTCACAGTAGCAACCAGCTTTATGAACAACACCAAATCTCTTACAGACTCTGAGTTAGAGTGTGGAACAAGCTTTAACTGCCACGGCCCTGCTCCGGTATCCTCTACTGTGCAAACCTCGTCCACGGTCACTACTCCAAAAGAATTTTCCAACCAAGAGAGTGCGATGGAAATAGAACCAAATAACCTGTCAGAGAAGGGCAGTGCCATGGCAAAAGAACCAAATGGCAAGCTGTGCAACATGCCAGATGTCACTAACTCTGACCTACCTAGTAACCATAGCAATTCTCAGTCGCCCACTGTCAACCCTCCTCTGACCCACACTATCAAATCTCAGTTTGAGGATTTACAGGTGGATGTTGGGTCTAGAGGAAGTTTGTCAGTTGGGGGTGAGCAAGATTTTGTTGTTGGGCAGGACACTGTCCAGGGATCTTCTTACTCTTTCGGAGGCCAAGTAAACATGACACACTCGCGCAACTCCTGCAAGACGCTGAAGTGCCCCAAATGCAACTGGCACTACAAGTACCAGCAGACTCTCGAGGCTCATATGAAAGAGAAACACCCAGACTCTGAGGATGGACAGTGTCCATATTGTGCCAGTGGGCAAAACCACCCACGCCTGGCTAGAGGGGAGACTTACACCTGTGGGTACAAGCCTTTTCGTTGCCAGGTGTGCCAGTATTCCACCACCACCAAAGGCAACCTGAGCATCCACATGCAGTCAGATAAACACCTCAACAATATGCAGAATTTGCAGTCACAAACACGTCCAGATGCTCCAACAGTCCAGCCTAACCCCCTGTCTCACACGCATTCCACCCAGACCCCCTCCCCATCTCCTTCTAAAGTACAGGGACGTGCATCATGGCGGTGTGAAGTATGTGACTATGAAACGAATGTAGCACGGAACCTTCGCATACACATGACCAGCGAGAAGCATACACACAACATGCTCCTTTTGCAGCAGAACCTGGCCCACATGCAGCGCCATCACCGGCAAAATGCTGCCGAGCTCTACCCATACTGCCAGCCCCAGACCAGGCTTCCCGACCCCACCAGTGTGATACAGCCAGGTGGAGAAACCATGCAGGAGTCTCCTCGGAAGCCAGTAGAAGACCCTCCAGAGGCACTGTTTGAATGTGCACTGTGTGGTCAGTTCTCCTCAGACAGCTTGGTTGCACTTAGTCAGCACCTGGCCACGCAGCGCTCGCTTCCTGATGCCGATTGGAGAGGCACAACCGGTGATGCCCACCTTTGTCGGCTTTGCCATTATGCCACACCTCTGAGGGCCAACTTCCAATTGCACTGCCAAACAGACAAGCATCTGCAGCGCTACCAGCTGGCAGCACACCTTCAAGAAGCCAGCAGACGCCATGGAAACCCAGAGGAAGAGGAGGAGTGGATGCTCAGGTGTGTTGCTGCTGGTGTCCAGGTGCAACTAAGGTGTAATGCATGCAGTTACGAGGCCAATAGCATGGAGAAGCTGAAACTACACACAATGAACTCGAGACACAAGGCCAGCTTGAGACTATACAAGGTAAATTCTTCTCCAGTTCTTCTTCAAAATATGCTTTTGAACTTGACAGTGTTTGTAGCACACACTTTAAAAAAATCGAACACCTTAAAGTGTTCTTTGGCTTGCACCTCTGGGGGAACCTTTAAAGGTTATATGTAGAGCCCTACAACAGAAGGAATCCCTTTAACAAAAGGTTCCAAGTATAACCTTGTTTAGAATTTGGAAAGCTTGAACCATTAACCATCCAAACAACACCTGAGGACTCATCTTTCTAAGAGTCTATTCCTAAACAATTTGATTGGCTTTTTTCTTCTTCCAGGATATAGACTGTTGACAAGCTAACTGGTTCGAGAAAATTGCTGCTCCTTTCTTCACTCTTGAGCAACACGTGCCGATTTTCATTGCTATATTATCCTAAACGTTTTAATATGTTACTGTTTTTATAGCTAATCACAGCTAATTTACAGGACACACCACATAACCTAAGACTAATAATAAATGGTTTAAAAAAGTGTTGTTATTTAACAAAGAAAATGTCTAATTGTTGATGGGGTGAGGTTTTTCCTTAAGGAGACGTTTATTAAACATTTATGGAAGGAGTCTCCGGCGTCAGCACTAACAGATAGTAAGATTTCTGCCATGGACAGAGGACTCTCTTCAGGGCAGAGTACCTGGTGAATTTCGGTTTCTTTGTAACATGACAAGCTGCATTTTTTTTTTGTCTTATTAACTTCAGGAGAAAAAAAAAGAGAGGCTGGTGAGAGAACAACTGTTTTTTAGCTACTATAATGCAAGTGAAAGCAGATAACTTAATTTGCGGACGTTCCTCAACATTTAATTGAACTCTAAACAGATAAAATTTGCATGTTCTTTAATTAACAAAAGCATTCACTGGAAAATTGGTAACAGTGGTAACTTTGTGTTGGACTGCATCACACCGTCACATCATTGGTTAGTTTCCTATAACAACACCAGTGTTTTATTCCTTGCTTGTGTTGCAGCTTTTGCGCTCTGAAACAGTGTTCACGTGCGTTTGTTGCTCCTATCAACCTGCATATGTCCACATACTCTACAGTTTAACCTTTTCTAAACAAGTAAACTGGAATTTTGCCTTTTATCAACTTGTTATAGGTAATGTTAAGACTTTCTTTCTCATTCATGGGACTGCAGGGACAAGCTAACCAAGCTGAGGATGAAATTGCGATCTTGCCCTCAGGCCTCTGTGGTCTGTTTAGTAATGGAGATTGATGGTGTGTTATTTTTCCCTCCTGCTAATGTGACCCATTAGCCCAGTACATATCCAATGAGTTTAGCGTTTAGTAAAGCAAGCAAACTGGTCTTTCTCCTGGTGTGTGTGACTGTTTTTTAAAGAACAAACTGTTTGTTGCAGTCCACAGAAGACATTATAGTGTTCGGATTGTTGGATTTTATGTAGCTAAATTAGCGCCGAATTTATTTAGGGAAACAAAATATGTTGGTTACATGTTGGTAAGAGGTCTAGCTAGTTCAGAACACCCTGATGGGTTTTCACCTTCCTCTTAATTGCAATAAACACTAGGTCTGCTTTTGAACAATTTGAATGTGAGTACTGGGAAGGTATATATGGGTCATAATAGATATAATCATGCGTGTATAGTGTATCAGTGGTAGGTAATGGGAGGTAATTATTTTAAAGTAAAATATGCAGTGTGAGGTAAGAGTTATTCTTCATGCTGAGTCTGGTGTGGTTTTTGTAGGTTATCTATAATTTTAATGCATTTCATTCAAATTAGGACATAGGACGCTGCCAGATTAACAATCCTTAGTTCTGTTTTTAAGCAAAAATTAGGCATTTCAGCAGAAAACTAAAAAAAACACTATGATTTGTGCATTTTTAGACAGTCAGTTATATAGTTATAACTATATAACAAGTAACTACATTTATATGACCTGCATATGCTACTGCCTCTACGTGGCTGGTTCACTGTATGATTGACTATCTTGTATATACAGAGATAGTGTATATATACAGGGTGTCCCAAAAGTCTATACACAGGGGACTGTGTTTATCAGCACCACGTCGGTTGAGCTTTCGTCAGTGGATGTTCGTGGACGTCCACTTCTCGGTTTGTCCGCAACACGTCCAGCCTTTTTGAATTTGTCAATAAGTTTGGCAGCAGTGTCGTGTGTGATGTGCTCGCCATGTTTCCTGTTAAAGTCCATCGTATCCTTGCGACAGCTTCCCAATCCAGCCATGAGAATGATTTCAATACGTTCTTCTTTTTTTTTTTTTTTTTTTGTCAAAGGCATTCTTAAAGGCTATCTGAAAAAAATCTATAATATAAACGAAGTATGAAAAATTTTGGAAGACATTTTACTAACAATTGTTAATTTCCACGACGTATGGAGACTTCTGGGACACCCTGTAGTACTGTTCGGCAGTTGAATGTGAAATGGTGATCCTTTGAGGAGGCTTGTATTTGTTAATGTAGTTTGTTCTGTTGGTAAAAATATGAATAAATGCACACCAGTAAACAAGTGGCTGACTAGCACATCTCTCTTCTTTCCTTTCTCCGCAGTACCTGCAGCAGTTTGAGGGTGCCGTGTCTGATGGTGGCTCTCTGCACTGTGTGCTGTGCGATTACTCCACCCAAAACAGCCTCAGTCTGGTGCAGCACGCCAATTCGTTGAGCCACCAGAGAGGGGAGGGACTCCTGAGACTGCAGCGAATCCAGAACGGCCTCCAGGATGAAGAGGAGGAGCTGAGTGCCATCTTTGAGATCAGAAAGAATCCTGCTAAAGATAACGGTAAGAGTGGGACGTACACAGATTTCCGACAATTCCGCAGTTCAGTTTCTTGTAAGTGAAATATGCGTTGAATGTTCAGGCAAGGGCTTTGAAACTCTGCGGCAAAAACATGCATAGTTTTCAGTAAGAATTCTGGAGATTCCTAATTATATTTTGTATATTTGGTTGAACAGAGTAAAGGTACATGTTTTGGGATGATCATGCTTTGTCTTTTATTCTTTGCTAAAAGACAAAAAAGCAACAACAAAAAAAAAAACATTAAAGTTGCACCTACTTTTGTATATTATTATACTACACATTTTGTAAGTTGCTCTGTCTAAGAGAGTCTGTCAAAAACAATAAAAGATAGATAGTACATAAAAGTGTAAATATTCCCATATTCTGGTTATCCAAATATTCTGTCAGTGTTCTTTTGAATTTTTTGTATGTTATTGCCAATTTTCACGATACATAAGCATCTAGACAATTTTCAAGTACATAAACACTAAAGGTTGCATTTGTCAGCAAGTACAGATTTAAAAATCTTTCTTTTCTGTATTACTGTTGTAGTTACACAAAGCTACAAAGACAGCTGATGAGTTTGTCTTCACACGTTAATTGTAAAAGTGCTGCCCATACAGCCGTGGCACTTAAATAACAGTGGAAGTGTTGCTCAGTCTCAGTAATCAAAAAGTAGGTACAAAAATCTCATTTAAAAAAAATCCACAACAGGCCTGATTATGCCATTTTGACCACACACCACACCAAAATGGATCATCCGTGTGCCTCTCGAATCCACAGCCAAGCGTGTCTGTCGTAATGCAGTGTAGCGTAGGTACACCGCTGCAGGTACTGTACCAGAGTTGGTCTTATGAATATTTGACCTGACATTATGTCATACAATAATAAAAAAATGTCAGATAGCGTAAGTTATTATGCTGATGTATAATATGTTATATATGCAATTATAATGCATCAGGGATGCAGGATTCATAGGAAGTATTACCAAAATTCTGTCATACAGTAAAATGTTTCTGTAGATTGTGTTATTTAAATTCAAAGGTGTTGTTAATTTCCATAAAATATGTGTTGTTGCCACCCAAAATTTTGAAAATAATGTGATCGTAAATTGTAGCTCTATGGACCAGCCCTAGTTGGTCCCCCATGTTGTGATGCTGCTGCTTGGGTGCATCTGTAAAAGGTGGCAGAATGGCGGAGGGGGAGGGGCCGGGAGACAAACAGCAAAACAGGACGTAAAGAGAACAAGAGAGCGTGTGGTTATTTACTGTGGGGTAATTGACAGGAGCGGGTGGTAGAGTCAATTAGCATTTGGTTCAAACCCCAAATCGGTTCACTAATGGCTTAAACAAAAGCTCAGTCCCTGCATTCGGACAGAAGGAGAGAGAAAGAGGGAGTGAATGGGAGTGAGAGATTTTTGTTGAGAATGGCAGGAATTGATTGTGTTAATTCATCTGCCAATAATCAGACTTGTTACATCCTCACTGCCCAGAAGGAGGCCTTACTAGGGGCGGTGTCCAGTCAATGCAGCCGATAAAGGCCTCACACGCTAATGAGCAATGAGTTAATTAATGCTATCTAATTAATCTCTGAAGGGAAAAATAAGGAGAAAGAGCACATTAGAGAGTCACTCATAGCCTAATACCTGTAGAAGTGCACATGCTGAGGTTTGTTTCGATTTACAAGATTTCGTGCTTTCTTCATTTGTTTATTTCTTAATTTGTTCTTTAAGGAGAAGCTTCCTATAATGTTCGCTTGAGATGCTTGAAAGATGCATGAGAGATGCATGAAAATGGTTTGCAATAAGAGAACAAATTTATCATTCAGCAATTTATCAATAAATCAGTAAGCACTTTATCTTTGTCAGGGTCACATTGGATCCGGAGCCTGTCCCAGGATCAGACAGGAGCATATAGAACAAGTAAATTTTTTTTAAAGATAAAAACATATTCGTAGGGTTTACAACCAAATTGTGGATTACTTTTGCACAATATGGACAATATTGCCATCATATCTGATTTGCAGTATATCAACATATTAGTAACCTGATACAAACTTTCACTTACTGTTCGTTTGACCCAGGATAGTGTTTGTTCGATGATGGATCATGTGGTTGCTGTGTGTGATTCATCGAACCTTCACTATATTAGTCATGTTAAATGGCTGTGGGAGGTAAACTCACCACATGGTGATTTGTTCAGTGATTTGTTCGAGGTCTCATTTGCATATTACAGCCTTCTGTGATGCCAGTAATTGAAAAGCCAACATTGCAATAACCATTAACAAATAATAGCCCTAATGCGAGCTTTAGTTCCTGCCAAAAAATCCTCAAAGGGATCTGGCAAATGTTCCCAGAGCATCGGAATTTCCTTTTTTCATGATCAAAATGCATGAAAATGACACAGCACGGTGATGACATAATGAAACAAAACCTTTGGCTTGCGTTTCCATGTGACTACGGTGTGTAAAGTGAAAGCTGTGATAAGTGACTGGCTTCGCCGAGTCTCTTAGAGAAGTGGCGGCTGAATAAACAGCGCTGGAGTGGATCACTGTGCCTCAATGGCTCACTATTGATCTCTGTAAGAACACCAGGGCATTTCCTAATTTGTAATCAATAATGGATCAATGCCTCAGAGCATTTGTATACCGATCCCTGAGCCGAGCAGGAAGTGCTGATGAGGTGTGTGCCGCCAGTGCGTATGGAGTCTGTTAGCACGTGTGAGTGCATTTTATCACTTCATTATTGGCCAGGCTGACCTCACCGCCCCGATGCGGATTCATTTGCTCTTCATCTCTTTCGTTCTTTTGTGCGAAATGGAAACAAGCCAAAAGAACTGCACTGCTTTGATTGTGGAAGTTTAATCAGTCTGGACGTTTGTTTTTATAGCTGGAGAAATTAGATCTCTTTTGTTGCTGGGGTTTTTTTTTTCAGCGGAGGAAAATTGCTTTGCAAATTTTCTGCTAATGATCTAAATGGTGGAAATATGAAACAGGCATTGTGCTAAGTGATGATAGCTACACATCATTATCGCCGAATTTGAAAGAAATTACTGTCACTTGCTTTGTATTTCATTAGAATAGATATTAAATACAGTCTTAACAGGCATGTATTAACTGCTATTAACGACTAATTCTCTTGAGTGCATCCCATTTTGTAGAAATTCAACATATGCCTTTTTTGAGACATTTTACTTATATTTCTCATCACCCATGTTACACATGAATGCACCTGCTCTTTCGGTCATTGTACTTTGTTAAAATGTAAAATGTTCAACTAAAAGAATCTACAAAAAAAACAAAACAAAAACTACCGTATTTGTGAGTGAGAGCGAGTGTGTGACGTGCCCAGCGGAGCGTTCATAAGCAGAGCGGATTTGACTCTTTCAGATTATGTGTCCTGTGTTTATGGCTGTGTAGGTCTGATAGGAAATCAATAGCACGGCTGTCAGGATAATTGGTGTTCAGCTGGCCTCTCCCTCGGTCCGTCTTTCTCTTCATCATAATCAGGCTCTCTGAGAACAGCGAGCGGATCCCTCAGCTGCACTTTGATTGGTCTGTTATGACAGCCCTCATGGCTTTTTGTCTCCTCTGGCTTGGCCAACTCTAATCCTCAAACACCTACCCAAATCAGCTCTTCTCCTCTCCTCCCCTCCCCCACGTCCGTGAACAATCACTGCGCTAAAGAAGCAGAAAGCCAGAAAAAGCAGGCGAGAAGGGGACGACAGAGAGAGGGAGAGAGGGAGGGAGGGCTGTGGGGAGGACGGAGTGAAGTGCATGTCCTGAGGCGCTGTGTCTTGTCCTCTTTTAGACACTGCAAAAAGAACAACAGAGTATCTTTCTGTCCTCTTTTGTGAAGGTTTGGCTTTCAGCTGTTGTGAAGGAAGCAGAATAAAACGAAATACACTGGCACAGTAGTGAACAATTTATGTGTGCTGTTTTTAAAGGCTGCTAAGCCTGTTATGCCATTTTCAAAAGATGTAACAGTTCTTCCAATTTGTGGAGTGAAATGCACTCTGAGAGAGTGACCCTTGTGACCTCACGCAGCATTATCTCCCTCCTGTGACTTTTAAACCCCCTTCAGTCAGATGAAGCTGCTGACATCATGACAACAGAGCTTCTCCGTTTCTTTTGCTTCATCTCTTTTTTTTAATCTCTTTTCTCTTTTGCTTTAGAGTGGCATCTGCAAAGCAGTCATTTGTCTACATAATTTGCTGTGTGTGTGTGTGTGTGTGTGTGTGTGTGTGTGTGTGTATTTGAATGGTTTTGACTGAAGACCCTGATAGTGTAGACTGACCCCTATAGGTTAGAATGTGATCTCACACTCCCAAAACACAAAGACAAAGAAGGTCCGAGATACTATTTCACAAAAAAATTATGACTTATTACTTAGTTTTTTTTTTTTAAATTTAGTTTCACCATTAAAAAACACTCACACTAACTAAAGTAACATTTGTACACAAGTTAGAGTGTGGTCAGCATTTTCTCTTTCTCTCGCCCCCCCCCATCCTTTTCTAGGAGACGTGAATGAGATGGAGTCACCCGCTGAGATTACCTCTGACCAGGCGGACCAGACCAAACATGCAAGCAAAGAGGGGGAGAAAATGGGTCAGAATGAACTCCCGAGTGGCTTTTCTTACTTATGTGCTTCCAACTCTGATAGTACAAATTGTTTTTGAAATCTGAGTACAGACTGTTCATTGTTAGTTCCAGAGAATGTGATGAGATTCCTATCAAAAATGTGTTTTTTTGTTTCCTCCTTAGAAGCACCCATGCATGGAGATAAGAAACAAAATGAGCCGTCTGTCAGTCCCAAGCGCTCTGCGTCTGGAGACACGGATGACTCCATACCTGCAAAACGCCCTCGCACGCAGGAAGAGTTCTCCTCAGAGCAGGTTAGATTAGACCTCCTCCCCCTAAAAATGTGCTTTGTATTATGAATCATTGTTTCACGACATCATTGAATCCAACGTCTCAGCTTTCTCTTTCTTTTTTTCTCGTTTCTCTCTCAGGTCCGTCAGTGCCCGTTCTGTCGATTTTGTCACAATGACCTCGGCCGTCTGAGGAGTCATGTAATGATCCAGCATGCTGTGCAGCCCACTCTGCGCTGCCCGCTGTGCCAGGAGACGCTGCGCAGTGTTGCTCTGATGCGCTCACACCTCACACACCTGCACAGTGTCACTGCAGACTGCACGCAGAAACTCATTAATGCGGTGAGACACAGTGACAGCCATGGGCAGATACTGCCAGCATGCGCCACGAAAATATAACATTAACAGATGATGACCTGCTTCTGTGTAACTAGTTAAACTCAGGATTTTCATGCAGGTGTTTACATAAATGGGTCACAAATATGAGACATAGGATGCCCTCTCTGTGGTGTTATAGATGCCTAAATGACAGAAACAGGAAAACAGGTAAAGAGAAATGAGGCAAAGCTACAATGAGGATTTAACCAGTAAAACACAAAGAGGTGGAGACTGGAACAGGAAGTAAAAGCAAATGGTTCTGTCACTATGACAACCATGATGCACAGCAAGGGGAACCAAATCATGACAAAATGGGTTTTAGTTTGCATTAAGTCAGTTTCAACAACATTTTCATTTCAGTCCAAATGACCCATGCACAATAAGAAGTATGTTCTGATCAGAAAGGCATAGACACAATACAAAGCTCTTGATGGTTGTCCACTTTAATGTCTTTTTTTAAAGGTATTCAAGCTTACATAATAGTTCTCTCAGTGTATCACAATGCACTGATACACAGTTGTATCTAGAATGATTGGCCTTCCCTTTAAGAGAATGGACACACACTTGACCCCAACCACGCATCAAGGCAAAGCAGAAATGTTTGTGGGACACAAGTCAGTACGTTTGCAATGACTGTTTCAGTCTCTGGATGTCCACACGTACAAATCTATGAATATAAAGGAGCTTCAACCCAATTGCGTTTTATTTGTATAGCACTTTTAACAATAGACATTTTGACAAATATGTGTTAGAATCCAGATGTAGATTATGATCCGTAATGAACAAGCCATAGGCAAGAGTGACAAGGAGAAACTCCCTGAGACAGCATAAGCTTGAAATTTTGTGTGTGCTTCTCCAACCTGCTTAGATTTTACAAGATAAGACACAGTGTTAATGTCTCCAGGGCAGGCTTCACCAAATAGTAAATGTAAGGGTGCCAGTAATCTTGGAACAACTTTTACAGAAAGAAACCAAATACGTAAGCTACGTAACCAAATATGTCAGCTGCGTAAGACACAAGTACATAAAGACTATATGTGACAAAAGTACATAAAGAAACACCTCATATTTATTTTTTATTCAGTCATTTCAAAAAATCACTTAGGAGTGCATTCGTATTTATAATAGCACTTGTTAATGAAATACACTGTAACATACTTAAGATTAACTGGAACTACCTAACCTTATATTTTTGGTTTTGAGCTTCTCATCCTTTATTTATTTATCTGCTCTCTCTGCTTTGTATATTCATCTTTCATCTTTCCCCACCCTCCCTTCATTATTTCTCCTTACCCCCCTCCTCCTCCACTGAGATAGGGTAATGAAAATAATTGAGCTTCATTAGTCCAGATCCAGTGCTAGGTGGTTCTTGTTACGAACTGTGCTTCCCAATTATGTGCTTTAAATTAAATGTGACCTTGAGAAGGTCTCTGTGCTTGGCTTCTATCCTCTAATGAAGCATCTTTCTGAAATGGTGGGCTTTGTGATGATAATGGCAGCCATTTTGTTTTGTTGTGTGCCTCTCTAGCTCTTGGTCTGAATTTCCCTCTGCCTCACAGACACACAGATTTCTACATTTTAAAGCCGAGGGGGTAAATGATAGGCCTATTTGGACTAGAGATGTCTAAAGACATTGTTATATACTAGGAAGAGCTTCCTATTACACTTAACCTGTGAACTCTGTTAAGTGTTGCTCTCATGATGTCTAATTGAGGGTGTTTTTTTCACTGCACGTTCAAGAACAAGAACTGGTCCAAATGGGAGCCAACAAAATAGGGGTTATAGTTGAATTTCAACTCATTTGAATTTCTCATTCACTGGTTGGATGCATGTTAGTTTTTACATCTCTTAATGGTTCCATGGCTAAATGTTCTCCAATCATCAACAAGCAGTTCTGCTAGCCCCACCTTTGTGTACCACTATAACATTTTGTCCACCTGACAGTGCAGTATGGCATGAAACCCATTAAATGGTATTCTAATGCTACTGTACTTTGTCCATTAACCATTAATTTTTACGTTTTCATTGTCTAAAAATTTCACGATTTCACAGGATCACAGTATTAATCAACATTTAAAAACACACAAGCCAGTGGTGAAAAGTAAAGTTAAAAATTATTACAAAATATTTTGTACAAAAATGTCCTTGTATACATAAAGGAAAAGGAAACAAAAAGATTAAATCCTCTATTCCTCTATTTTTGAGAACGACTTTTATACATAAAACCTCTTACATTGTCATTATTTATCATGTTGTTGTTGTAACTTATATAGTCTACTGTTGTAGCTTACTGAACCAAAAAAAAAAAAAATCTAACTAGTGTGGTTAGCCAAAAACTGATAGTTGTTTTGTTTAATTCTGATCAGTAAATGACATGTTCTTCTGTGCATTTGATACTCATTTTCCATGATAAAGTTACAAACATACTAAGTGTGGCAGCATTTAATTATAATTATTTATGTCTATAATGAGACAGCATGTTGAATGTTGTCAGACACAGTGACTAAAGATTGCTGTTTGGTAGAAAAACTATGTAGGATTCGAGCTAGGGTACATCCCAAACCACATGCCATCATTCTAAATAGCACGCCACTACATGAAGTAAACATTGTGGTGTGGTATTCAGACGTACTAATTAGTCCAAGATGATACTGCCTAGCTTGCTACAATGGACTTCTAGCAGAAAACACAGCACAGCAGTTTTCAGTAGTATTGTATGTCTCTGTTTGGTACTCTTGGTACCCTGGCAAGCAGAGTAAGCAATTCTTATTCTATTCTTAATATTATATCTATATCTTAATATTCTCACATTTCTGTTATTGTACCACACTGCTCAGTAGATAAGATCTAGCTGGTGCCAGTCTTTGACAGATGCTAATTAAAAATGCACAAAAAATGCAGTTTCTTTTCTAGTATTGAAAGTTACATTAAATTATTTACTGATCTTGCGCAGTGCAGTCTTAATCGATAGATGTTCACCTGTTCCTGAAGATGTAATAGCAGAATTACATGGTATAAATCACAGGTAACGCTGAAACTACTTTAATGCCTGGCAAGCATAAGCATTAAGCATAAGCATTAAGTCTTTTTTTCTTCTCCATCTTGTTCAGGTGATTGCTTCAGATGTGCTGCCGGAGAAGATGTTCCTACCAGTGCCAAACTCTAATACCCAGCAGACAAAGGCAGATTCCAGCTGCAATGGAATAAAAAGACTTGATGGTAAGTAGAAGTCCAGTCTCAACATCAGTAATTAAGAGCAGGCAATGCTGCTTTACTATGAGAGTGATATTTAAGAGCAGCATATGCACGTTGTTATGTCCAATTCCTTCAATTAATATTTTTATCCTTAAATGTTCATGTGGTTAAGCATAACAGAAATTGAAAAATTACATTTTACATTTGAAAGATACAATCTTATTTTTTGTTACATGCTCAAAAATAAATCAGACTTAAGCATGAAATGAAAGTGCAGAGTTTGAGGCATTTTTTAGACAAAATGTGTCTGTACACTTGAGAATTCAGTCTGCCATCAATAATAATAACGGTAAAACTTAACTGAGCAAGATCTGCTCTCTGTGTGTTTATTCTAAGACAAAAGATTACACCTTTTAAATGTTTTTATTTTGTTTATTAGAACCAGGTGATGATGAAGAAGAGAGAGTGATCGCATGTCGACCAGAGATAGCAAAAACACAGAAGCAGCCCTTAGAAGATGCTGAATCCACAAAGGAAAACACTGCTGCATTCCCTTGCTGGCAGAAAGGCTGTAACAAAGTCTTGACATCATCTAGTGCCCTCCAAACGCACGTCAACCACTTCCACAGCCAGAGACTTCAAATGCCAATTTCTGATCGCCATGTCTACAAATACCGTTGCAGTCAGTGTAGCCTTGCCTTTAAAACTGCTGAAAAGCTGCAACAGCATTCTCAATACCATGCCATCAGGGCTGCCACTATGTGCTGCCTTTGCCAGCGTAGCTTTCGAACAATACAGGCCCTGCAGAAGCACTTAGAGACTGGTCATCTTGAGCTTAGTGAGATCCAGCTACAACAACTCTGCGGCAGTCTGTTGATGACCGAAGACCTCTTGGCCTCTGAAGACCAAGGACTTGATGAAGAGCAGGGAAACTTTGAGGAGGAAAAGGTGAAAGAAGATGAAGAGAGTGACCTGGAGGAGAAAATAAGCCCACCTGACAGTGTATTGAGTTTAGCTCGAGAAGATGCTGAACTCAATCCAAAGCCTTCAGTTGTGCCTCTGAGAAAAGGGCCAAGTCTCTCAACAGAGAAATTCCTGGATCCATCAAGACCTTTCAAATGCACTGTGTGCAAGGAATCTTTCACACAAAAGAACATTCTCTTGGTGCACTATAATTCTGTCTCACACTTGCACAAAGTGAAGCGTTCAGTGCAGGATTCTTCGGCTGCCTTGCCAGAGTCTGTCAGCAGCAGTGCTGACCACAAACCCTTCAAATGTAGCATTTGCAATGTAGCGTACAGCCAGAGCTCCACCTTAGAGATTCATATGCGATCTGTATTACACCAGACCAAAGCTCGTGCAGCCAAACTCGATTCATCAGCAGCTAGCTCAACTTCTGTTAACCCTTTGCTTCGTAAAGGAGTTTCAGATAATGCAACAGCCAGCTCCCCTACAGTTTTGAAGCCGACAAATGCTATGAACAACGTGACTTCTTCGGGTCTTGACCAGCCTCAGTTAAAGCACCAACAGAGCAATGAACACAATATTGTATCGTCAAGCCAAACTCTCAGCATTTCTTCACATTCTGAAGAGAGTAAAAATAAACCAATGGTAGACGTACTGTCAACAACAAATCAGCATAAATTATTACAACAGCAGCAATTACAGCAACAGCAGTTAGTGCAGGCTCAAGCACAGATCCAGCAGGAGCTACAAAAGAAAGCAGCTCTTCTTCAGTCCCATTTGTTTAATCCAGCACTTCTTCACCATTTCCCCATCACAACAGATACTCTCCCACCACTGCAGCAGCAACAGCAGCTTCTGCTTCCATTTCTCATCCCAGGAGGGGAGTTTCAGATTAGCCCTGAGCTAAACCTTAAAGTCTCAGAGTTAAACCTCAGCAAAGCAAAGCCTGTAGCACCTGAAAATTGTTCTGAGCCATCTCAGCAGGATAGCTTTATCTCTTCTTGTAAACAGCCACTGAACAGATTTGCAGCTAGTACTTCCCACCAGTCTGTGTCTCTGACTCCTGAGGACAGTGTTCCTGTTCCTCAACAAGCTGGTGAACAGATACTGACCTCTGATTCTGAGATTCACAAGGGCATGAATGGAAACAGTAATAAAGAAACAAAGCAGTTGCATAAACTCACCTCACACAATAATATTGATGATATCAAAGCACAAGCACAAGATGAGGTTGAGGATGAGGTTGAGGATGAGGACAGTGGAGAATTCTTCACAGATTTAATTCCACCAAGGGTAGCTCATGATGCACCTGGAAATGTTTCAAAAGCTTTGCTGGAGAACATAGGGTTTGAGTTAGTCATGCAGTTTAATGAAAATAAGCAGCAGTATCAGAGAACTCAGACTGAGGTTGTGCCAAATGGACAGACACAGTTCAACACCAAAGAGGTGCATCATTTAGACTCTGTTGGGAAGCTAGAGTGTGAATGCTGTGGGAAGCATTTTTCAAATGCATTGATACTAAAGAGCCATAAAGAGCATGTTCACCAATCTATTTTGCCAATACAGTCAGTAGAGAAATTTGCCAAAGACTACAGAGAACAGTATGACAAGCTTTTTCCTTTTGCTCCTTCAACTCCCGACGCTCCTCCTTCTTTGTCTTCCCCTGCTTCGCCTCCACTCCCTCCAACAGATCCAACTAAACAGAAACCTGTGTCATGTATTCCTGCCTCCACAACCACAGTTACTCCCCCTGCTGTCTCGACTCCCCAAGTCCCATTAGCTCCAATCCCCTTACCCATTGACTTGCCACTTTTCCCCCAACTCCTCATGCACCCCATTCCCCTGCCAGCTCTGCCCCCTCAACTACCTGTACATCTGCCACCAGTCGAGGCTGGTCTCTCATCTGACTTAGCGCAGCTTTATCAGCAGCAGTTAACTCCTGCTATGTTGCAACAGCAGGGTAAAAGACCTCGAACCAGGATCACTGATGATCAACTAAGAATTCTGCGGCAGTACTTTGACATCAATAACTCCCCAAATGAAGACCAAATCCAAGAGATGGCCAACAAATCTGGCTTGCCAAATAAAGTTATAAAGCACTGGTTCAGAAACACACTGTTCAAGGAGCGCCAGCGCAATAAGGACTCCCCATACAACTTCAGTAACCCACCCATAACAACATTAGAAGATGTCAAAGTGGATTCCAGGCCATCCTCTCCTGAACTTCCAAGACTAGAGTTTTCAGGAGGGAAGAGGTCTTCAAGGACCAGGTTTACTGACTACCAGCTAAGGGTCCTTCAAGATTTTTTTGATGCAAATGCTTATCCTAAAGATGATGAATTCGAGCAACTCTCAAACCTACTCAACCTTCCTAGTCGTGTCATTGTGGTGTGGTTTCAAAATGCCCGTCAGAAAGCCAGGAAAAGCTATGAGAACCAAGGAGAGGGAGGAAAAGACAGCGAGTGCAAAGAGTTTTCTAATGACCGGTATATTCGTACTGCCAACAGCAGCTATGAGTGCAAGAAATGCAACATGGCGTTTCAACGCATTTTTGATCTTATCAGTCATCAAAAGAAAGTGTGCTATAAAGATGACAGTGATGAAGGATCCTGTCATCAAAATGAGCTTTTATTGGATCCTAAACCTTACAGTCCACCTGATACCTCAAGTCTCAATCCACCACCCTCCAATTCTAGCATCTCAAACTGTACTGAGCTAAGCACAGATGGAAAGTCTACTGACAAAGAGCAGCCAGACCCTGACACCATCTCTGATTCCCTTACTGAGAATCTTGAACCGATAACAGAAGCATCTTGTGGCCCTGAACATTGTCTTGAAAATTCAAAGCTTGAAGCAACGTATAAACAGACAAAGTGTCCTAATGAAGAGAATAAACAGTCATGCTCTAAAATTCGTTCCCCATCCCCTCTGCAGACTAACCCATCTATGACCCAGACAAGCCCAGTTCCATCGCAGAGTTCTCAAATGAGTTTAGCGAGTCCTTCTTCTCAACAACAGCACCTAAGTCAAGCACAGCAGATGACTCCTTACCACTGCATTCAGTGCAAATTGAGCTTCCCGTCTTTTGAACATTGGCAAGAACATCAACAGATGCACTTCCTTGTTGCTCAAAATCATTTTGTTCCTCCGCAGTTCCTGGACCGCACCATGGATATCCCCCTTATGCTTTTTGACTCAACTAATCCTCTGGTGGCAAGGCAGGTACTTTCTGGAGCTTTTCCACAGATCTCGCTCAGTTCACCTACAACTGCAGCCATTCCTGACTCAACTATAAACTCATTGAAGAGGAGGCTTGAGCCCAAATCAGGAACTTGTGCTGTGGAAAATGACTGGGAACACAGCGGAGATGATTCCCAGCGGGACAAGCGAATGAGGACCACCATCACCCCAGAGCAGCTGGAGATATTATACCAGAAATACCTCTTGGATTCCAATCCAACACGGCAAATGCTTGACCACATTTCCCAGGAAGTGGGTCTCAAGAAAAGAGTGGTTCAAGTATGGTTCCAGAACACTCGAGCTCGTGAAAGGAAAGGCCAATTTCGTGGTCTGGGTCCAGCTCAAGCCCATCGACGCTGTCCATTCTGTCGTGCGCTATTTAAGGCACAAACTGCCCTTGATGCTCATATACGTTCACGGCATTGGCATGAAGCAAAGAATGCAGGATTCAGCATGGCAGTAGCTGGTATGACCCAAGACCAAGAGGGCTCTCAATTGAAAATGGATTTGTTCAATTTTTCTAACTCTTCACAGATGCCAAACACAAGTGATGGGCTGAATGGTCCAGACTCCCCAACTTGCAACAAAAGCATGGATCTGTCCTCACAGGATCCTAGTCCAAAGCCCCTAGTAAGTGGAGGAGTGAATGACTTAGAAGGGTCATCCACCTCAGTCCAACAGTCTTTTGAATGTGGCAACCTAGATAACCATAAAGGTACTTCTATGAACATAGTCCCCAATGGAACCATTACTGATGAAGAAAATTACTCTGAGGGAAAACAGAATAGCATTGATCACTTGTCCTGTAGTTCTGAGAGAGAGGCTTCTTCAGAAAGTGAAGACAAGATGTCCTCAGGGCTGGTTAGCCCTGCAATGAGTTTCAATGCAAAAGATTATGAAAATGATTTGGTCTTGGATTATAGTGAGAGCTCAAGTTTAGCTGACCCTACCTCCCCTGGTCCTGGAGGATCCAACAGTCAAAGCATAGACAATGATAGGCCTGGTCAAAAACGCTATCGCACTCAGCTAAGCAACTTGCAAGTCAAAGTGCTCAAAGCTTGCTTCAGTGACTACAAAACTCCTACCATGTTGGAGTGTGAAGCCTTGGGAAATGACATTGGGCTTCCCAAGAGGGTAGTACAGGTGTGGTTTCAGAATGCACGTGCCAAGGAGAAAAAAGCCAAGCTCAGCCTTGCCAAGCAATTTGGCACAGAGAGTACGTGCACTGAAAGGCCCAAAACCGAATGTACTCTGTGCTGTGTTAAGTACAGTGGTTGTCTGTCTGTGCGGGACCATGTCTTCTCCCAGCAGCATCTTGCAAAAGTAAAAGAGGCCCTAGGGGGACAAATGGACAGAGACAGGGAATTTGTAGATTTTGCAAGTGTTTGTCATCTGATGACTGAACAAGAGATGAATAATCTAAAAAAGGCAAATGAGGTCATGGCAGTTGTCCAAATACAGTCTGCAGAGAGTTCAGTGGCCTCTAGTCACACTACCCCTCAGTATTCAAACTTACTGACCACTGGTTTACCAGGGACTGGCAGCAAGTCGTTATCAAGCTCTTCTTCAACAAAATCAGGTATTGTATTTAAATAAAATAATTCTGTCTTATGGAATTAAAATTTTATTGTTCAAATATAACAAAACATGACTTTAAAATATAACATGTTTTTCTATATTGTGGTTTCTTCTGCACTGGTTCTAAATATGTCATTTTTATGACTTTGTATAGATCCCATTGATCCCCCCTCCAGTGGACTGATCAGCAAGCCTAACATGTCATCATCTTCATCCATGTCAGCTGCCACTGACAAAAGCCCAGTCAGCGCAAACAACTCTGTCTCACCCTCAAAGCCTGTAGAGTCAGAATTGCAGCTCCAGTTGTCTAAAGAGAGCAACTCTGAAAATGGTATGAATTCCTCTGAAAAGCTAGAAAGGGCTTCCACTGACAGTGCTAGTCATTCAAACCCTTCTATCAGTAAGGAAAAACAAGACTCTTCAACACCAGCTGCATCTACACCAAAATCTGTTAAGGACTATAACATTGATCTGGGTCAGCTCCAGGCTCTGCAAGCACCAGGGAACACAGATCAACCTCCCTTGCTCCCAAATCCCCTCCTGCCCTGTCTTATGCCAGGATTCCCTCCAATATTCTCTCCACAGATTCCCACAGCTCTCACTGGAAGCTTTTTGCAGCCCATGTTTGGTATGGACGCCATGTTTCAATATAGCCCGGTCCTGCCACAGGCTTTAATGGGTTTGTCCCCAGGCTCCATTCTCCAACAGTATCAGCACAATTTGCAGGGTGCACTTATGCATCACAGGCTGCAGCTCCAAAAAAAACAACTATTGCAGCAATCACAAAAACCAAAAGCTAGCCAAATCTCTAGTACAACATACTCTCAGGACATGGCTTATAACAAAGACCTTGTCTTGAACTTATCCAAACCAGAAGAGAAGCAAGCCAGCTCAGATGGAGAAGGTTCCTCTTCCTTCTCCTCTGGCAGCACTAAGCAGATGGATGATAGCTTCCTAATCAGCCAATGTATTGTCTCTAAAGGGACATCTAGAGAAGGAGGTAAGGATGCATGTCTGTATGACTGCCTTGCCTGTGAAATCTCTCTCAATGGGAATGAAGAGCTCAACCAGCACCTGGAGTACCGTCAGCACAGACAGAGAGCAGTGGAGCACCTGAATGCCAAAGAGCATGCCTCTCGCCTCTTACCTCACGTTGGTCCCTCATCTACCTCGCAGCCAAACCCTCCCAGCAACTCAATAGCCCCTTCAAAATCTCTGCCCAAGCAGTCTACTTCAGAGAGTCCTTCTGCCATCTCCTGCCTGTCCAGACCAACAGATCAGCGTTCCCAAACTCCATCAACTTCTACAGCTTTATCTGGGGCTGCACAATCTGGTTGTACCGCAGCTTCTCCTTCAGTACAAGTTTCCTTACACTCAACTGTTACCTCAAGCCTGAATGGCAATGTAATTAGTTTAAAACCAACAGACTCTGCTAGTGGGTGTTACACCAATGATGAAGCAGCAGAGGAGAAAAGGTCCACATAGTAGCCAGAGGCTACATGCAGACTATTGCAGTTATAGCTGTAATTTCATCTGCCTTGCTGCAGACTTATTGTGTTGGTTAGAAAAAAAAAAAGAGGATGACTGGAAAAGAAAACGTACAATGAAAGAAGATACCTGGAGAAAGCATGAAACAAGAACCCAATGATAGTTTTGAAAGACTTTTAAACGGACTGGATCCTGTAGGATATACCTTACGTTTCCAATGCTTGTAACCAAAAAAGTGTCTGTAGAATGTTTTCTCACGTCAATATGCTGGTCAATTTAAACTTGAGAATATGTAAACACTGTTTGGAAACTGAAGTGTGCACAGCTAAGGACTGGAGTAGAACCTAAGATGGTTTTATAATTACCTAATGACTAACTAACCAAAAGTCTGTTTGTTCTTTTTGTTTTAAATACGCTTACACAAAAATGAGTTTTACCACCATTTACGTGTTAAAATAATGTAATATTGGCTCACTAAACTAATGTAATGTATTTTAATGTTGTCTACTCTCAGGTCAACATGTATTCATTTTCTGCTACTGAACATTGGTGTTTGAAAAAAGTAGTTCCGATGCATACCAACAGAAAAAATTTGAAATCCAAAAAAAAAAAAAAAAAATTGTTAGTATTGGAAATGTTACAACCTGGTTTGCATTGTCATTGAATCTTATAAATGTTTTCTTTTTTATATTGGACAACTGTTTGTCCAGACACAAAGAGTAATGCAGACTTTAATTGGGAGCAAAAGGATAGATTTTTATGGTGGGGGGGACATTGTGTTAATGATAGGAACATGTATTGACATTTTGGTGTTGCGTAGATTGTTGAATTCAATGACTTAAGTGTATGGTAGATTTTAAAAGAAATTACTTGTATATTTAATTTTTGTACCTTCCCAGTCAAAGACACTTGAGGTTGCTTCCAGCCATGCCAATGTTAAAATTTACATTTTACCCCTTCTAATGTAGTTCAACATTGTTACTGTACAACCTTCCCTCCTGCACTGAGCCAAGTGAAAAGACCATATCTGTAAATGAATTTCTGTCGATGCAGATTTAAGAAATATTCTTTGTTTGGTTGTCTTTTAAACTTCTTTAATTTGTGCACTTAAACTTTTTTACCCTCTTTACTGTAACTCCCTCTTTTTTTACTTTGAAATGTAGTTTCTTACTCCTCTTTAACAATGTATTTTTTTTTTTTTCTGAATGTTTCTGCACTTGCCATATATGGTGACAACAACAATAATGTAACTGATGAATACAATAACTCACAGTATTGCTTTAATGGAAAATCCAAAGATAAAGTACCATTGGTGCATACAAAGGATGGGGAAAACTCTATATTTGAGAAAAATATTACTGTTTTTAAGGAATGGAAACCTTTTTAGATGATGGAGCCAGCTAGGAGAAAACTGTTTAAACTTAGAACATTTGTGACCTCGTATATAAAACAAACCGAAAAACCAAAAACCCCGAAGCCTCTTTGCTGAGGGTATGGGACAGAACCGTAGTTCAGCCATTGCAGTTTGTAAAATAGATGGAGATAGTTCACTTTAATGTCTCCGTGACTGGCCTGTCATTTTTGTCTGTTTGTTTATCCTTTTTTTGTTTGTCTGTTCTACTAAATGTACTGGGGTTTATTTTTGACGAAACACAGTGTGCTGCTAATGTAGTTTTGTATTGACACTAAGATGCATGCTTGATTTCGCTTTTTGCTGAAGCTTTAATGACTACAGACGGTAGCCGGAGCCCCCTGTCCCTTCATCTCGCTGCAGCTCTGCCCACACACTCCAAGACTACTGTGAAGACTGTGAATAAATATCCATGAACCATGTTCTTTTCTCCTCTTCAAAACAACCAATGTTAAAACTGAACCAACAAATGTTTAAAAACCAATGATGTTATATTTATACAAAGTTTGCATTCCAAATATCACATTGTTTCAATTGATTTTTTTTCCCCATGTTCTCCTGAGTAGGGGAGCGTTCCATGTACTCTCATATCCGAGTCTGGACTTGATGTGAAAGACTCTTGTTTACTGTATGTGCTCCTGGGAATGTTGTTACTGTTGCAATTGCCAAATAATGTACATGTTCATTATGCACTTGTGTTTATCATGCGAGTCGTTGGGCTAGTGTCTCTCCCGTCCTCTCTTATACCAAGCATTCAAGTTCAATAAAGTCTGTTTCATTTTACTAGACCATAATTTAGTTCTGGCCCACTTTGGTGTTGCTAGTTTGCAAGTTTGTAACTGTTCACACGTCAGTTCAGAGGTTAGAGTTAGAGATGGGGATATGGTTTGTTACTTTTCTTCTGACTTCATTTGTATAAAATCGAATGACGTCCAACCAACATTTATTTAAATTTCTACGTATTTCTTATAGTACTGCCTATCTGCTTGTCAGTAACCTGATTACTGTACAATGAACTTGTAGGAAATGGGCGATCGGCAAGAGAATTGGAAATCAATGGAGGTTAACTGAGACGAAATCAATGGAGCTAAGGTTCAAACTGAAATTCAAGTTCATGTGCGAGTGTCTGTAGGCATGTTTTTATATTTTAGTAGGGACCAAATATCCTCACAAGGATAGGAATATCCAACAGTTTTGACTTTGTCGGGACATTTGTTTGGTCACCAAGAAGAAAACTGCTTTTTTTCCCCAAAAACCTGCAGTTTTGATTTAAAAAAAAAAAAAAAAGAGAGAGAGAGAGAGACAAAAGGTTTCATTTTGGTTACCAGGGGTAGGGTTAGATTTAGGTGTAGCATATCATTAATTAGCTGTATTAATAATTGTCAAAGGAAGGTCCTCACAAGGATAGTAAGACAAACGTGTGTGTGAGACATGGTTTTGCATGTTAGCTGAGGCTGCAGCTGCAGTAAAAGAGAATGCAGACGTTTATCTGGCTTTATTCGTGCGCACGCTTGTGTGTGAGATTGCCTGTTGGGGTGCTGGGAGATGAGGTCTAAATTACATCTCACCTCCGAATGATTTCTTCGCATCTCATTAAGAGGGAAGCAGAGGAGATGGGGGGAGGGGGATGAAGCTGTGGGGGAACACTAGAAACAAGCGCTTCGGTTGAAAGAGAGTGGTTGATTGTGTTTGTAAGAGAGCAGTCAGTCAGAGGCACTTTGTTTCCACACCAGCACCTTCAAAAAGGCTTTGAAATCAAATACCGATCCGATAGGATCAGACATTGACACAAAGTGAAAGTGGGAGAGTCATGGGTAATAAAAAAAATTAAAAAAAAGATGGATGAATTTTTACTTGCAAGCAATATGAACATTTTCCTGCACTCATAATGTGCACTCAGTTTAATACAGGGCCAATATTTACATTTAATCAATATACACCCATTATGTCTTGGCTTTGGAGAAAGCATTTTTTTCCCCTAATGAGTCCTTAAGCTGTTTATCCCCTCATCAGCATCACAAGACAGAGATGATTCTCTACGTGAAGCGGGGTTGGCCAGCAGGAAGAGTGTCATTGGCTACTGCAGAAGGTTAATTGACTTTGTGTTTAACATGCTAAATTATTCCAGTTTGCCTGCATGGCATTAGCATTAGAGGACCTCGCTTACTGCCGAGGTCAGCCAAGACCAGTCGTTAATTAAACTAGTGACATTTAACCAGATGAGTTTCCTTAGAGCGAGGATGATATTATTAATATTAACGGCCTCGTGTGAATAGGAGCTGTTCACTGGCGGTGTTGTTTAATAGTACAAGCGAGATTGGATCATCTTTATGCGGCAAGATTTTAAAAAATGGAGTCCTGAGATCCCCTGAAACAGAGATACAGCCGAGCTCTGTGATATGGCAGACATTTTGTGCCTGAAACTGTGTGTTGTTTTGGCAGACATGTTGTGCATGAGCAGTGTGTAGTTATAACAAAACAAACGGTGGAAGATATCAGCACATACTTGAACTGCTTATATATTGTAAATCAGATTTTAGGAAAGAGACTAAAATGAAGATCTGGAGGTAATTGATGTTTTGTAGGACATTTGGATGAACCTCATGAGGAGCTGTTCATTCTCTTCATCTTAACTTCATTTTCTGGCACCGGCCTGTAAAATGATGATGGATGGATTTTAATTTCACAGCGCATGCTGATCAGTGGGTGAAATACATCTCGAGCGATTAGTGATCTCAGGTATAAGTGCTGCTCGTATAAGCAGCAGTGAGAGGAAGCAGAAAAAGGAGCATGCTGTAGCTGCTGCATGACTGTAACCCTCTCTCCCTCCCCCCCTCTCTCTCTGGTATTAATATTGGGCAAGACAGGGCCATGGTGGTGATTTCAGCTTCTCTCTGCCTGATAGATGGCTCTTGCTGATATATGATCTATGATGCATGTGCAGAAAGGCCAGCTCATCTTTATGCATGAGCCTTGCAATGTCATTTCCTTTTAAAGTGGCAGAACCCATATCCTCAGCGCTGAATGTTTTATTTACTCAGTGCTAACATTAATTATATATATATATATATATATATATATATATATATATATATATATATATATATATATATATATATACATAGTTTTTTTAATTGTTATAGGAAAGATGGCTTTCCAATTATTTATAATCCGGTGAATTAATGAAGATTTCAATACGTTGTACTTGTTTGCATATTGTTGGCTTCTGAACTCATGATATGTTTTGCACAGAAGATTAGCTTGCACTGGCATCACCATTATTTTTCAGTTGAGTCATTAATGAACTGGCCGAGTGTGCACTGTGCTCCATGTCGTCTCTCTCCACTGAAGCAGCTTTCGCTTATTATAATGATCTTCTAGGAACGAAGATGCTACACCACGTCCTGCTCATTAAATCTCACCAGCACAGTCCTAGTATGATGGGGAGGGGTGTGAGTAATACTCAGTGGTTAAACCTTTACAATAACACATACTATAACATACACAGTCTTTTTATTTCAGGAAATTTCCACAACCTGTGTTTTAACCTCTCGCTGTCTTTTTTTATTCACTCTTCCCTTCTGAGAGCATTAGTTTCCTGTATTAGACGTAGGAAGAACCTGCCGCCTATCTGTCTCTGAAATGACTTTTTAATGGCCAACTGGATTTGCTCATCTATCAGAGGCTCGGGCCTTTCCTGATTCTCAGATAAACTCTAATGGATTTGGTCTCTAATGTTCACACAGTCACTAAGCTTCCTGTGTAGCATGCAAAAAGTGAAAGTAGGTTACATCAAGTAAGAAAAACAGGGTGTAACAAGAAAGTGTACGTTGCTTGGTAATAATGCAGTATAATTATCCATACAATATAGCATTCTGCACTATTTTACGGAAACCTCACATACATTTCACATGTGATTTTCACGTGTTTATGTGAGTAATATGTGTATATTTCAACACGTTCTGCCCTGAAATTGTGTGCGAATTCAAGTAAACACGTGACATCATGTGACCAATGTGATCACCTGAAAGTGCATTTCAACATTGTCCAGAAACTGCAGCATGAATTCAAATAAACACCATGTGACATCATGTCAATAAAGTGATCACGTGAAAAAGAATGAAATAAAATTAAAATAAATCACATTTGAAAATAGATTGTGAAAAGCCACGTGCAAGAAAAAACCCCCACATGCACTACATGTGAAAATAAGTTTGTTGTGTGTGAAATCACGTGTAAAATAAAACCAAATGCCCTACATGTGAAAATAAACAATCGTGAGGAGAAAAAATCACGTGAAAATAAATTATATTGAAAAATTACATGTGAAAAATAAAACCATTTGCCCTACATGTGAAAATGAAAACATGCAATACATAAAAAATTAGAAATTTTTTTAAATAAATGATAAATGAAAAATGAAATGAAAAAAGATTACATGTGAAAATAAACTGAGAAAATACACGTGAAAAAAATCATACGCAAAAAATGAAGCATATTTAAAATAAATTACATGTGAAAAATGTGTGAAAACAAAATGAAGCGTCTAAAAACCCACGTGAATCATGTGATTATTCATGTGTGAGGTTCATGTGACATTTCTGGGCTGTTTTACCCTGTAGTAGGTTTCTTTTTTTTATCACATTACTATTATTAATGTAATGTACACTAACAAACTGTAAAAACATTATTACTCATCTTCATACTATTGAGGTTAAGCTCAGCAGGACCAAAGCAGCAAGGGTGGGGGGATTTTATTATTAATTTTTTTTTAGAAAGTCGGCCGTGTGAAATGAGATGCTAATCAGAAGCAGCAGGACCGTGAACAGGCTGCGCGTGGCCACCGTGAATATCTCACACTGATGCTGATGTGATAAATTATGCTAAATCTCTGACCCTGTGTGTGTAAAGAGCTGAGATGTAGGCCTTGCAGCATGGAGAGAGCTGAGATGGATGAATGTGCAGGGTGCAAAGATTAGGAAAGGCTTCAGAAGGTAAAGAGAGGAGAGAATGAGGTGGAAAATAGTAGTAGTAGATGTAAGAGTGCAGAAATATGAGCAGGGTGGTGTATGGGTGGGGTTGGGGAGGGTGTAGAAACTCATTAACATGAGAAAAGACGGCTGCATAGTAATAGTAGTTGTGCAGCTCTGTCCGGGGTTGATAACAGTGAGAAGTGTGCCAGACAAACATACACTTAATGATACATGACATCTCACCAGGTGGCAGCCAGGCACCACATGTGTTTCTTTAGTTTCTTTTTCTTTCTTTCTTTCTTTCTTTTCTTTTCTTTTTCAAGTAAATCTCCAGTTTGTGACCTGTATTTGTCCCTGCTTCCAGATATGCTTCATAGTTCACAGGGAACAGGGAAGTGATTTGTGTTTTTATAACTGTTATCCAGCAATACTGTTGCAATATTATTCTGCACGATATTGCATACACTCTGCTTGCAACGGCAGACCTAATGCAAGAATATTTTAATATAATTTTATATTAGCACCCCCCCCCCCCCTTTCCATCTCATATACACATACACGTACTGTCACTTCTTCATTATGCATGATGGATAGCCCAATTTAAAAAGCTGCTGAGGGAGTCTAATTTAGGCATGAGATTTTTAACGAGATTAAACATCTCACATTCAAAGCGGGTAATCGATGCAGACGTTTCTATCATACACACACTTCTCCCAGCTCATTGTTTACACACACATTTAAATACATCCGTCAGGGCGTAATTACATTAAGGTCACAACTGCTGCTTGGTCATTCCTTTGTTTTAAACATTATGTTTGAAGAAGTGCATGCATTTTAAAACAAGATGCATGTCTCTCTTTTTTTTTTTTTTTTTTTTTTAAATAATAACTACAAGACAAGGATTCATATTCCTTTTTATTATCACCATCACTATTGTTTACATGAGTCACATGCTTTACCAGATTCCCTTCCTTGTGCTGGTTGTTTCAGGCCTGCAGAGCGAGGCATGATTTATTTTAGTTATGTGTGGACGTCCAGTTGCAGAATAGCCCATTGTGTTCATCACAAAAGAGAAAGGCCAGCCTCAGCAGCCGGGCAGATGGCACATTTTAGTATTAGAGACAATAGTGTTCACCCGGACTTCTATTAAAGAACTCACCGAGCTGCATACTAATCATGCATACATTAAAGCAGTGGCCACAAGCCACACATCAGGGGTTTTACATCTCCTTAACATAAAATTTCATGTGGAATGATCATACCTTGATATGATTATAGGCAACTGATTTGGTATCTTTGTTCTTCGTATTAAGCATAATCACTCTTTTCCTCTACATAAGCAATGCACAGAGTAGACATCTTATGTCACAGGTTTTAGGGCTTCTAAAAAAAGAAAATGACAATAATCTGAGCCCCAAACAAATATAAAGACCCTAAAATTGATTTGACGTGGACAAAAACAAGCACAGTTGTGAATTTAAATGATGCATTTTAGCTACAACCCATATCCCCATAAGCGCTGCCTTATTTCTATTCCAAAGCAGCTTTACTCTCCTCCCCCTTTCAGCAGGTGCAATTTAATGAGATGCAAATGAGACACGCATACAGCCAATCTCATGTGCGATGATTAAGCACAGGATATTAACCATTCTCTCCCTCCTTTTAATTTGGTTAATTCCATCTTCTGTTCTGTCCCTTCATCACACAACTGGCGCAACAGTCGTATCCAGGGGGGGGAAAAGAGCACAAGTGTCCTCTGGATTCATCCTCCATGTTGGTACTCCTTAATAGACGAGAAGAATTCGCCTGTGCTTCAAGTCGGAGTATAAAGACCACCATTCTGAGCACCATTTTCTTCTCTCCCTAAATTATCTGTTGTCTCTCTTGTGACTGCACCCTCCCTTTTTGTTGGTCCATTTTTTTTTCCTTTTAAATCCATTTGCATAATGAAGATGAGGTGAAATTAAGATCCCCAACCGAGCTGAGACGAGAACACTGATGATCCAAACCTCATTAACGCGACAGGATTAGCATATCCACGCTTAAATCCTGCTCAAACGCTTTACCTAAAAAAAAAAAAAAGAAAAGAAATTTCAAGCATGACGAATGAGTTCGCTAATTTCACAAGGTCGTTAATGTCTGTTTTTCGAGTCGCCTTGAGCAGGGTTTCATCGATAAACAATGCAAATTCCAAAATAAATTGTTCGCCTCTGACAGTCGTTGCCCTCAAACCATGGAAGTGAGGAGGTGATGCCAATGCAACATCCTAACATGAAGCACAAATATCTGGTAATCCCTCCCTTTTGAGAGTACAGAGATGAGAGAAGGATGGAGAGATAGGCGGAGAGGAAGAAATGTGCATTATTCATACACCAAAGCCATGTCAAACATCCAGAGTGAGGATCTCAGAGGATCTCAGAATGGCAACATGTTCACGTTGTTTCCCTAAGCACACGTTCATCAGGTGGTCAAAGATTTCTGGTCTCACAACACACGGGCGAGGGTTTATCCATGATGAACACCCTGAAAACTTCGTAGATGTCCTAATGTAACTCCAGTTCTCCTGAAGAGATTGATCCTGTTTCTTGATAATCATTTGTATGTTCTATCACAGAAGACACAATCTATTATTTTAGAAAAAGAGTGCAATCATTACAACACGATGGCTCCATTTTGCTGAATCATTCTTATGTAATAATTCCAAGGCCTTCCTGGTTCTCCTCCCAGTTGCTTTCGTCTCCTCCCCCATTTTTAAAACTGTTCCCAGATTCCATGAGCCAAGATCATGCAGAGCTGCCGATGATGCAGCATTATCCCTCTATCGAAGTACGCACTACACAACATTGGCACCAGACTGCCAAGGGCACCGCTCGACTCGCAGCCCTGGCATTCGCTGGCATTCCTTCACTGATCTGTATCGTTTTTATTCTCACACTCGTTGCTGCTACATTTCTCCATCACGACCAAATCTGTCACCCTAATTAACCCAACAAACTCCACCAGTGTTAATTAAGCTGTCGGATCAGAGTGTTTGTCGCTCTTTTGTTTTCTGTTTCTTGTCCCTCGGGCTCTTTGTCTTTGCCAAGCAGCACGTGTCAGGAGCCATCGCTGCGGAGACACGCTGGCACCGTGCCATTCTTGAAACGATGCCATGATTCTGGCACCAGACGGCACAGCGGAGATCCTGGCACACCGCCGAACATTAGCAAGTGCTAATGTGAGGTGCCAACACAAACATGCGCAGAGAAATACCTATGGATGCAACCCTGCCACGTGCCAGAGATATTGATTAGCGTGTTGCGGAGAGGAACCGTGATGGCACCCAGACCATGTGAGGAGGTGTTGAGAGACGAGATGGCAGATGCAGAGATGAAAACATCTTCCTAGTGTCTATTCTGAAGCAATCTGGATATGTTCTGTACCTGAAAAAAACACAAAAGACATTAGTACTGAACCAAAATTCTCATCACATTGTGCAAACACCAATATCCAAAACTTACACTTTGGATGTTTTTAGTGTCTGATGAAATCCGGAACCACCTTGAACTTTTGCCAACTTCCTTCCATCATTCAACCTCACAAATCACTTCTCTGTTAGTGATGGCAGCTGGTTGACGACTCTTTCTCTTTCTGTCTCTCCTCCCTTCCTCTCACTGATGCCCGCGTGCCTACACTCACTCGCTAGCGCCAGCGCTGAGTGGATGGCACTGTGCCAACCTCACACGACCGCCGAGCTCATTCGCCACTCCGCATCAGGCCCTTCCCCCCGCAGCCTCTCACTTTACCTAACGAGAGCTTCTACTCTTGTTCTGTCTCCACATCTCTTGTTTCTATTTTTCACCTGTATTTCCTCTCCCTTTTGATGAACACACACAAACACAGACCTATTCATATGCTTGTGCACAGATGCTTGCTCTGTAGTCTTTCTTTTCTTATTTGAACAGATGGCTTTGCTGTGGATGTGATTAGTTCGCCCATTAAGACGCAGATTCTTGATTCTGAACTCCTGTCAAGTAGGCCTCAACAAGTTGTTTCCCCCTTCTGTCCTCTTTTTTTCTTTTCTCTTCCTGCTGTATTCAGGCAAACTGAGCGTGAAGCCCCCTGCAACAGGAGGTAACCACGATGCAAATTAACTTTATTAGCAAATGAGCGAATAGCATGAATATGCAAAGTTGTGTGTAATTTATGAGTGTATGTTCTAAACCAACACAACATCCATCATTCAGCAGAAATAAAGGTACTAATAAAGCTTTTATGGCAAAGCTTTTTGTCACTGGGGTGTTACCCACAAGAGTACATCTTTCGTATGTACAGTTAGTGAAATATAATTGCACAGGAACATCATTAAGGTATAATAATTGGACCTTAAAGACTGTTTACATTGTGCTTTAGGGAACATATCTGAACAATAACTTTTCCTTTTAGTTTTCTTGTCTAATTTCCTTCCTCTCCATCCTGTCATCTCCATCATATCTCTCACTCTCCATCTTATTTCCTATCATTTTCCTGGACCCATGTGGAAGACTTGACTGTGACTGCTGAAGTTCCATGAAATAATCAAAAAGTGTGAAAGTGAGTCTGAAGTAGGGTTGTGATGGTGTTAAGAAGTATTCACAGTATAACTGGCTATACAAAAACCGAACATACATAAATAATACAAAATAAAAATACAATATGGGTGGATGCACATATGGGTGCACATTCTGTCACAAGACAACAAACCAAAGCATAAGATTTAAAAAAAAAAAAAAAAAAAAAAAACAGAAAATTTTTGAAAAGAATCAAAAGCAAGGTGTCAGTGACCTTTTGGTCTCCAGACCTGCTTTGAAGATGGCAGTGTATGAGTATGTACAGATATTTAAGGAAGGAATATTGGCGAATAACATAACTGAGAGGATCCAAAAACTGCTCAGAGGATACAGTACATTAGAGGTTATAAAAGCAAAGAGGGAACATTTACAATTTTAAGAAATTGATAGCGGTACTTGCTCATTTGTCTCATAGCTGTTATATTTCCTAAAGGATACAACTGTAGATAGTATATATAATACACACACAGCAACATTGTAAGGTTATCCCCAGGTGCCAGAGTTTGATAAAATTAACCTCAAACCCTTGTGCCAAAGGAACTAAAAATACAGGACCAACGCACTATGAAGTATAAAGGAACAAAACACTTGGGGGCGTGCTGTTGTAGGAACATAGTAATTGGCAGGGTGATGTGGAGTTGCTGTTACCACCCTCTAGTTGATTATTTTCCTATAACAGCACTTCCTGAAGTGCTTTATTCCTCTTATACGACAGCACTTTGCCAGCAATTACATTTTTTTTTTTTATTAAAGAACACATCATACTTTTTATCCATCTATAGTTACATTTCCATTAACTATTACAATGTCTTCTATGTATACTGTATGGAAAAATATAATGCAGTGTCTTGTTTTCTCTGGGCTGTGAACATGTCTGTACTGTTAGGCATAGTCTTGAGGAATGATATGTAAGAAATAATGTCATTGTGCAGCTTGTACCTCAAAGTGTAAAGACTTCAGTGTTGGAAAACTTAAAGTTACAGATTTACCTCTGACTGGTAGAAAGTGCCAACACTGAAGACTCCTTCCATAAATGTTAAATTAATGTCTCTCAGAGGAAATCACCATATCAACAATTACACAATTTTACATGGACCATACAAGTCCCTGTGAATGAGTTGTTTTTAGAGAAACGATAACGTATTAAAACGAGCACATTAATATGATCCTGTGATTTGCAGCTGCACTACTGTCAGAGCTGCTGTTACAGAAAATTAATCAACACCTTCTGACCAATCAGACTCCAGAATTCAAACAGTGCTGTGGCATATGTTTACAATATTCCATATATTCATTCCTTCAATAGTCCTCTAAACAGAGCTATGAGTATTACTAATTTCAATAAGGCTATATCATGACATCACAATCTGTACTGTAATAAGGTAAATGAGAGGCAAATCGTAAGGTAAAGGTAAATAAAAGGAAATCGGTTCAGGCCACCGTATTTGACAATAGCAATGGTTTGGCCTGTGAACTGAAACATGCAGATTACATCAGCTTTTTTTTTCACCCTTACTGTTAGTGTCTCTTAAGGAAGCATACACACACACACACACACACACACACACACACACACACACAGAATGACTTACAGTAATGGGTACTACCGGGGCCCAGCGGTATATAAATCCCATTTCCCATCAGCCCCTGGCCTGACCCTTGACCCAAAGAGTCGTATGGTTTTCAGGAAGGTGTGTGTGTGTGACCTGGTCGATAGTTACAAGATCTCTGCTCCTCTACATCATATTATTCTCACATCTCTCTCTCCATTAGGGGGGAAGAGAAAGTAAATCTCTCTCACACACTTCTTCTGTCTTTCTCTTTCCTTATCTGTTTCCATCTGTCTCACAGAGAGAGAGAGAGAGAGAGAGAGAGACAGAGTGCAAGCATGGGAAATATTAAGAACAGCATGGAATTACAATTGCCATGCGTGTCACGAGGCCTTCAGGTAGTGTTGCCATGGAGATCAACACGGGTAGGTGTACTAATATGCGAAGGTATCATATTTGACGCGGATGCTGGCTCTCGTAGGACAGCGTGTGTGTGTGTGTGTGTGTATATACGCATGTATAAATAGTCTTCAGTGCATGAAAATCCCTCCTGGTGGGGTTTTCGAAGCTACATTTTCACACTGATTCACTGCCTTACAATACAAGAAGAAGGAGATGGATCTTGAGACTTTTTAATGCTTTATTCACAAATTCTAAGCCTGAGAATCCCTAAACCTGATGATCATCCTTTATTTAAACTTAAAAGATTTTCTGTCAGTTGGTACTAAATAATTGACCATCCATGTTGCAATAATATTAATCTTTTAGTTTTGGGAATGTCAATCAGATGGAAATTGGTTAACCCCTTAAAGTACTCTCTGATTATTCATTCATCTTAAATCATATTATTTAGTATCTACTATGAATTATTCAGTAACTACAGTAGTTACAGCAGAAGGTTTTCAGTTCTGACTGTGAGGAATGTAACTCTGCACACACTGATGGATCCTGGAGTTTAATAAGATTAAAAATATTCTCGAAAGGTAAAGGTTTAAGGGGTTATGGGTTGAATATAGCTTAGACAGCAGTGCATGTCTGGGTTCTCGGGGGAACATGGTATTTTGCAATATGGTAAATTACAATATGCTAAACATAATTTTTAATAAGCAGGTAAGTGGTAAGTAAGGAATAAAACTCTTGAGGGCATGATGTTATAGGAAAATAATCAGTGATGGTGTGGTGTGATACAGAGCAGAGTTACTGTTACCACCCCAAAGCTGTTATTATTTTCCTATAACTGCACCTCCAGAAGTGTTTTATTCCTCTTATACCACAATAATTTGCCATGATTACACTTTTTATGTATTAAATAATGACATAGTGTACTTTTTATTCATCTATATTTACAGCTGTGGAACATCTGTGAAACAAGATAGTTCCTGTTATCGCTTACGTTATAACAACTATAAACAGTCATTCCATCACCATCCTCTCTTTATCTCTCTTTCTTGAAGTTAATAAGACAGAAAATGTAGCTTGTAATTGTAAGATGTCATTCTCCTAAGTCTATATAAGTATCTTAGCCTATAGAATTGTTTTTTTTCACATTAGTTAATATATACTTACATTTCCATTTCAAACAAATAGTCTCCTTGACTCTCAAAGCTACTAGAATGTATAATAAATCCCTACGGCAGGGAAGCCCCGCTAGCACGGATTTTTGATATTTGTGTTCCCTCTGAGAATCTCTGAGATCGAACTATTGATCAGTTTTACTGGATCCCGCCTTTCTGAACCTTCTTTCCATCTCACTATCCAAGTTTTTTTCATTGCATTTGGTATGGTGTTTTCTTCGATTTGTTACCCGGGTCTCTATAGCTTTGCTTATGGTCCTTGAGATCAAATAACTGCTCTTCTTCATTGTAAACAATTTCTGTAATTCTTACAGCAACATTTTACAATAATCTGGTTTATTATGAAACATTGCAATACAATAACATTAAAAAAAACATCACAATAAATTAAAGTAATGTGATGCATTGTGGGAAGTGTTAGTTGTTTCTAGCAAGTTATCAGACACATGAAAATATGCTTGGATATGTGGAAAATAAAGGCTATATTCTAGTTTCTAAGTATCCTCTAAATGACTGAAATTGAACTTTTTTTTTTTAACTGTGGGATTGATTTTCAGCTGTTTTGTGATCTTACAGAAATGTACGGTAAGTGGGGTGTTTACAGTTTTAGTGTGTAATTTTTGCAGTAACAACATAATTGCCAGTAATTTACTGTAAAATCTAGAAAAATGTTTTCACAAATGACTTATCAGTTTTGTGTGGAGCACTACATATACCTTCTCAACGATGTTAGCCACAACATCCCTGTCATTTTAACTACTTCACAGCACATCTTCAGCAGATCCTTTAAGTTAATCTTTGTGTTTGCTTTGTAGTTGTAACAATTGATTAGTACGAAAGTGATTTTAGTCACATTTTGTGCACTTAGTTCTCTTTTTTTTTTTCTCGTTGCAGGTAGGACATGCTTTTAAGAAAATTCAGGAAATCTAGACAGAGTAAAGCACATTGTGTCTACTCAGTATCGAGTATCACGTTCCCTTTCAATTTACATTTCAAAGATGGAAAGCTTGAACTGAGTATTTACTTGTAAGGACTACATATTTAACCATTAAGTGTTGAGTAATTATTGAACTTTAGCACTATTATTACCTTTAATATCTAATCCATCCACTTTCACATCAATTATTGTACACTTATTACACCACTGTGTAATATCCAATAGACAAGGGATGTACCAAATATTACTATAATAGCTTAATTATATATAACAGCATTTAAATACTATGTAGATAGAGTATTGTAAAATAGCATGCTACCAGATTTTTTCTGCAAAAAAGGTTTGTTCAAGTGTGTGCGTGTGTGTGTGTGTGTGTATCTTATTTCTCTCTCCATTTCCCACAGTGCCCTAAAGGTAATGCTATAAGTGAATACTGAGAGGATGAGGATCAGCAGACAAGGAGATTCATGGATTATCTGAATTAAAGGAATTATTATTGCAGAGAGATCTGTAGAGATGGTGCTTGAGCACTGTGTCTTTAGAAACACATGAAGCTGAATGTTGGTGTGTAGGTGTGTGGTGTGTGAGGACTTTTTATATCTTAGTGGGAAGAAAATATCTGAACAACATAGGAATATCTGACAGTTTTGACCTTGTGGGGCATTTGGCTGATCCCTTCAAGGAAAGCTGACTTAATACCAAAAAATGGATTTAGGTGTAGCATAGGATTTAGTAGCTGCATTAATAATTATGTTAAAGTAAGGTGTGTGTGTGTGTGTGTGTGTGTGTGTGAGAGAGAGAGAAAGAGACAGAGCTCAGGTTTGATTGCTTGAACTTGATTTGCTTGGCTTACAAAAAGCAGAAATGGAAATAGACATTGTATACACGTATGTATGTGTGTTTGATTTAAGATTCCCAAACTCTGCAGTGTACAAGGCTGTGATCATTCATAAAGGAGGAAAAAAAGAAAAAGGTGCTGCAGAAAACACACCTTCACACACACTTATTCACACAGGCACAAATGATGCTGCCGTCCCCAGAGGGCGAGTTCTGTGTGTGCGCTGTGAAACCAAATTCGGTGCTATTGTGAGAGCCCCCTCCAAGTGAAGAAAAAGAAGAACAAAGGAACGTGGTCTTTCTCGTCCATCCTCTCCTCTCCTCCCTGGGCTCTCTCCCTGTGTGCTTTTTGTGAGTTTTTTTCTCCTCTCTACATCCATTTTTTCTCTTTAACACATTTCCAACAGCTATTTCTCAAAACATGGACAAAAACACACACTCTGCCTCTTTCTCCATCTTTCTCTTTGACAAACACTGACACACACACACAGCAGGTATCTCTTTCCACTTTCCTTGCCTAGGCTGTCAACAAACAGGTCATTGCGGTTGTGTCCTAAACTACTAAACGACTAAAAACTGTCAGAATATTAGGCTTGTCTATGCCACAAATTATCCTAGGTTGTGTACTATATAATATTTTATTCTTTAATATATATGATTATTATATGTTTTTTTTATATATATTTATTTGATTATTATATGGTTAAGAGGAAAGTTTCACTTTTTTTTTTTTTAAACAGCAGTTATTATTCTGAACAACAATTTTGGCCTTTAGGATTTCTTCCTTATTATGACAACACAGAAGTGACAGTGAAATATTATAAATATTATGAAATATTTAATATGTAATATTTATAAATACTATATAATATGTATATTAATATGCATATTTTCTGTAAAATCAACATCCTTTGGGCACAAAAAGACACCCTCGTTTATATACGTCCTATACATAGCACTAAAAAATATATTTAAAAAAAATCTACATATAAACTTTATGTATTACTGAGCACTATAGAAATGCTATGATAAAACAGGGCAAGCTTGGTGATAGGTACTGGTGATGTAGGTTGCTATTCCAGCCCATACTTTTTTTTTTTTTTTTTTTTAGCTTTTTAGTAAGTTGGTTTGGTATGTAAACTTAAAACCAGGTTTAACATCTATCGGTTTTTACACAAATTTTAAATTATTAACGAAAACTATGGAGCAGACGTCATAAAATTGAATGCAAAAGCGCTTAAACGTGACAAAATGTTAGCTTCAGCTGAGGCGACTGTGAGGAGGGAAGAGACTGTTCACATGAAGTCTGTGAAAGTGTAAAGTCTCTCTGTGACTGTGCGTGTTTCTAGAGGTGGGTTATTTTATTGTTTGTATAATATTAGGTTTATTGGTTGAAAAACATATCTGAATGTGGAAATCGGTCAGAATTTGCGAAACATTAGCACAGAAACGCTTCATTTATGATTGTGCTCTCACAGTCAGAGAGTGACTCCTAGCGGCCACGTGTGGAACTGCAGTGTTGACCTGCTGTGTTCAGTACAAAAATTCAAGAGGAAAATAAAAACAACACTTTATTAATGCCTTGTAGAAAATTTTAAAAAGTGTTACAGTTACACAATACAAAACAACATAAAATATTAAAATAATTAAAGTAAGTTAAACATTAACAGTATTTGTATATATATATATATGTATGTATATTGGATATACATATGAGCCTATGCACAGTAGTACTGCAAAAAGGAAAGTCTGGTTCACATATAAAAACTGTACAAAATTTGTACAAATGTACAAAAATATATTCTAAATACAGGCAAGTGAAGGCATACTATTCATGTTTAGACAGATGAGTAGCCAGATGAGGTAAGGCTGGCTGTTCTGTCACTTTTGATATTACTTACAGTTCATTAATGTCAACTGATCTAGTAAATAATGTTAATTATAGGCACATAAATTTTGTTAATTGACTAACAAGAACATATTAATTAGAATATTAGTTTATGTCGCAATTTTGAACTCATTCTCAATCATGGATGCAATGAATTATTTAATGAAAAATATTCTTATTATTTTTTTTAACATTTTCAATCGTTTACTATTATTCTTTTTTTACAGTGTTTATTGTTTATTACTGCCGAGTTGCATTAAAAAAAAATGATGAAAAAAATGAACAATTTCTTTTTTCAGCTGTCTTTCCATCAGTTAATTAATAATATAACTTATATAAGAAAAGAAATACATTTAACCAAAATAAATCATAAATAGAAAAACCAAAAAACACTTCTGCGGTTGACAGATGGGCTAGAGCACATAGATGTTAAAAGACAAAAGGAAAGTGGAAAAAAAACTAATCAATCTTTTAAAAAATTATTATACCTAGTCTGATTTATGTATCATTAATCATTGTCTGATTTGTAAAGAAATCAGAAACCTAATCGCTCACTATGTATGACTGTAAAATATGCATAATATTATTATTATATGAGGCAATCACAAAAATATGATATTACTACAACATATGTATAGAATTATCAAATTATGTACGATGACTAATTTGCAAATGATGGACAAGCTATAGCTTTAATATTTCAAATCCAATGGACTATGGTGATTCTTTTCCAGCGTTTTTACTGTGTGTCATTTTCAGGCCATGTCTCATCTCCGTGCTGCTTCATCTCATTCTCTCCCTCTTTCCCCTTCACTCGTCCTCCCCGAAAGGCTGCAGTAATGTGATTTCTGTAATGTAATTTGTCTGTGGTGTGTGTGATGTGTGATGTGTCTGTGTGTGTGTGGACAGTTGGGAGGGATCTCGCTCCAGCCTGGATGATTTATGATCTGTACTCCGCCGTTTTTCTAAAACACGTTTCTCTTCATTTATTTTTAATCTGCAGAGTGATTAGTTCTCCCTGTCACCTGCTACAGCATGTCTGAGCTCCGCGTTAATGAGACGTAGACATGAATTCAGGGAGAGGGAGAGAAAGAGAGAGAGGGCAATGGATGAAGAGATTCAGGTTTATAGCATAGAGGCATAAATGAGCTGGTGAAATCTTGAAAATGAAAGTGCACTGTGCTCTTTTCACTGGTGAAGTGTGCGCATGTTTAGCTGAGAAACAGACGGAGCTGAGGATGTCCTCTGGTCTGAGAGGAGAAAACATGCAGAGACAGTGATGAATCAAGCAGCTGTTGATAAACTGTGTCCCTTTATATGTCTTTAAATGAACAATCAGCAAAAGTGGAGGTCACCCGCTGCGTCCAATTCAAACCGTCCTCATTATTTCCATGGCAACACCATCTTCTGAGCGGTAATTGCTTCATTTTTGCTCTCTGTTCATCCTCTGTTCTTCTTCTTTTATTCACATGTCTGTCCATCTCACTGTCCTTCTGTCAAACTTGTCCTGTTTGTCTACCTGTGGTTGGATTATGGATCAACTTTTATGCAATGGCTACAATATACTATACTATAATATCTAATTTTTTACATTAATTGCTTGGAGACTCTGAGGCCTTGGTTCACATTAAGGGTCATAACCCATCCTGCTGTTCAGATGCATTCATATGCTATTAATAAAGCTGTAACTATTTCTTTTTCCCCTCTGCTGTAGCCTGATTTAAGGTCATAAGGCCACGATATACTAATGCAACAGAATTATTATCATTACAATTATTATAATTATAACTTAGGGTTTATTATATGGCGCAATAGACTGAAAAACAATGATGAGTGAAATTCTCTCTCACTGCATATTTTGAATTTTTGTCCTGTGCACAACGGATAAAACTGATATATAACTAAATACATGAGTTTAAATTTATTCGAAATTCCAACTTTTCATTGTTTTATTGTTTGTTCTGTTCTACTTTGATTTTTTTCCATTAGCCTCCAAACTATATACTGTTCATCTGTGTATTATGCTTGTACATTTCAGTGTACAATACACAGATCTGCTATGTAACGTATATTTTTGTATTTTTATTTTCCCCTTACCTTGATTTAATCTTATTTTAACTGACTGCTTTGTCTTAAGAATTTCACCTTTTTTTTTTTTTTTTTATCCCTGCGTAAGTGTAACAACTGAGATGTAGCAAGAAATCTAAATCTAATCATCGCAATCACTGCAGCTTATGTGATAACAGGTTTAGGTTTTTTTGAAGCTCTCTCTCTTACACACACACACACACACACACTCTCTCCCTCTCTCTCAATCACTCTCTCTCAGTAATTACTGCACACTCACCTCACTAGGGAGCAAGCTTTAAATAAAGACCTGATCAGATCCTATAAGGTCAGTAGAATGAACACACACACACACACACACACACACACACACACACATGCACACACAGAAAAAGAGAGGCAGAGAGAGAGGGTGTTTCTCCCCGTATTGATCTGCTGCCTGTAAGTCTTGTTCTGCTGTCTAAACATTATTGATTACTCCTCCCTCAGGTATAGGCTCCCTGTTCAATTTTCATTTTCCACCTATTTGTTCCTCTTTAAGGGAACTTGATTCCCCTTGTAAGTCAATACACATGAAAGAAAAAGACTGTGTGTTTGACAGGAAAGTGAAACCTCTCAACATTTCTCTCTGCACCTTTTCATTTAACTTAATCTTATTTGTGCCACAATCGTAAAACATGCCCAAATGTTTGACAATATTATTATCCTGATTATGATTATGGCATATTAGTAATGTTAGAATTTATTTTTACTGTTAATTGATGTTAGCACCACCTACTGGCCTGAATCTGCATTCTGCAATTGCTATGCATATGCACTGTATGTATTTGTAAATATTTAGAAAGATACACCATACACTCACAAAGTTTTTATTGAGTTCACCTTGCTTATATAAAAAAAATCTCATTCATTTCAAAATCTCATTCATTATGTGAGTAATATGTTAATTGCTTGAATATGCGAAGGTGCATTTCATCATGTTATGTCCTAAAAGTTGCAAATGTGAATTCAAGTCAACACATGACATGGGAAAAATAAACACATAAACTACACGTGAAAAATGTGTGACCTGTAAAAACCATGTGTAAAATTCACATATGGAGTTTGTGTGACTCTTCTGTTATGATACTCAGTACAGTTCTCCAGTGTCACGCTAGGCTACAACTAGAATGCCTTTATTGTATTCATTATATGAAAAATGCATTCTGGAGACATAAATGATTATTGTTTAAAAAAAAAAAAAAAAAAACCCTTTCAGCTGACAGACACAAGAACCAAACCTGTACTGCTGAACAGTATTCCGAAAGGATCGGTTATCCGATTCCAAGCATTAGGAATTAGTCAACTCCAAAATTGCTGTATTTTCTGTGAATTCGAGCTTAGTTGAGGATGGGTCTTGTGTGACATTTATAGGTGTGATTACACAACCTATGCTGTGTAGGGCTGCCTCGCATTAATAGAATAGATCTCATAAATAGAACATATTTATATTTTAGAATAAGTCTGTCAAATTCCTTCAACATGCATTTGAGTTTGATTTTATTTTAACCACTACATTCAGATGATACCATTGAAGTATTAATGAGCCTATATGAACAGCCTTTCTAGGTTATTAATATTGTACGTTTTTAAATCAGTGTGACTTCGGCCATTTTGAACACAGTGTTTACAGTTCCTTATTTATGATCCACAGACACAGTTGCTAAGTTTGATCTATAATGCTGTGGGATTCATGAATTTACTAATATTTAGTATAAAACTAATAAAGCTCTTGTCAAGTTATTTCCATAATCCACATCTTACTGTTATCTAAAGCTTCTGTGAAGAATTTTCCACTGACTGCAAAATAAAAAAAAATATTGTTGTTGTTTTTTTTTTCCCCTCCTGAGATTTCTGAATTTCGTTTTTCTGCTATTTCCTTCTGGCCAATTCAAGTTGGACAAGATCATATTTGATAAAGATGATGTCAGGTTTACCAAAGTGATAATTAAAATGGGTTATCTGCTTATATCAGCTCAAGTTTTACAACCACAAAAGCTAAAGTGACTTCTTTACTGCTCACTCAGCTCTGTTCCTGAGAGTAGTAGTAGTTTGTGTGTGGTAATGGTGAGTAGTTCTATCTTTTTTTCCAAAGAGTTAAAGGGATGAGAATTAGCAAAGTGGCTGCACTATGAATGAGATAATTGTGAGTATGAGCTGTATTATTGTTTAAGTAACCCATAAAAAAAAAAAAAAAATTATATATATATATATATTCATCATTTACAGTTGAGTTTGCATTTGTAGGATGGGGGATTGCTGGGGAGACAATTATTATGCAATCTGACATGTCCACATAGCTCTAATCAGAAAATAACAGTTAGTTAGTTCCGTTTTGATTAAACGGAAAAAAAAGTGAGGAATATGTAGTTATTGAATATACCATTAATAAATACTTACTTAATGACAGCTCTTAGAGTCATATGCATGCTAATAATGGTGAAATGGAATCTTGCTGTTTTGAGGAACAAGAACAAAACAACTAATTTCCTCTGGCTGAAATCAAAGATCCTAATCAAGAAACCGGTTATTAACACCACAGGCTTTAGATTATGGAAAAATTCAGAACACAAGATTCAGAAAACCAGTAGTGTTTTAATAAGTGTTAGTAATCTTCACCTACCAGCTGCTGACTCTAAACAAAAACAAGGAAGGACCAGAAAGGATCATAAACTGGTCACCAAAACCAAACTAACATTGAGTCAGCGTGCAGATTCTGTCATACACCTCCATACACAGACTGAACCATCATCACATTATTAGCTTTAAGCTGGAATGCAGCGAGAATGAACTGAATGATTCATTACCATTGGATCAAACAGCTGATTATTTTGGTGGCTTTATTGCCTGGAATATATCTATACATCTAAACTAAAGCAGTGGGCTTTAATCAGACAATCAGTAATAAAGAATCAGGCAGTCCACAGTCGACTGGATTGTCTGTCATTTTCGTCCACAGGAGAACAGGAACATATCAAACCCATGCACATGAGGTTGGTTCTGGATCATGACTAGTCCTCTATAGATTTGATATATCGCTCATATGCTGCTTCATCCATTAGAGCCTCCAGTTCTTCTGGTACTGATATTGTCATTTTTATCAGCCAGCCTGAACACAGTGCAAAAAAAACAAACAAACAAACAAAACACACACACAACACCAATTAACGATGCATAGTAACACATTCTAGTGCTGCCAACGAATCAGCAATTTAAAGCTAAAATCACACACATTTTATGGATATAGGGTCAGCTGACGATTTTATCTTATGCTTAGGGATCTAGTGTAATTTAGTCATATACTGTTAGCACACTGTAGGCTGATTTCGTTACACACAAAGCATTTATTTTTTTCCATAGTCTGAAATGAGGTCTATGCTGAGTACAACAGGGGGTTTTGCATTAAAAATGTGGAAGCACTTTGCGATTTTTAGGCTCACTTTAGTTGAAAATTGTACTACCTCCTGGGACCTCCTCCTAGCACAGTATTTTCTTCTCTCATGCTAAGCCTTAAAAGTTCTGTCACATTTCTCACATCCGTTTGTTACGCCACTTCAATGCAAATAGGTGACTCAACGACTCAGTTAAACACAACTGAATGAATTCGTATCTGTTGTGGTACAGCAGGTAGTGTTGCTGCCTCACAGCGCCAGGGTCCCCAGTTCGATCCTGAGGCTCGGGTTATTGCCTGTGTGAGGTTTCATGTGTTCTTCCTGTGTCTGTACGGGTTTCCTCCCACCTCTCAAAAACATGCCGATTGGTGGAAAACTGCCCCTACATGTGAATGAGTATGAGAATGTGTTTGTGAATGGTGCCCTGGCCAGGATAAAGTGGTTACTGAAGATGAATGAACATAGCCTATATAAGCACTATGTCCTAGAGGCTCATTAATAGCCATTGTGTATGATATAGTTAGGAATGTGCTAGGAGCGGCAGCAGAGGTAGCAGTGTAAGGTGCAACAGACTATGAGGAAACATTCACACATTAGATGTAAATTTGCATCAGTCAGCTGGTTATTTCCATCACCATGATTTTATACAAACATAAAATCTATACATGAAATCGAATTGCATAACACAATGATGTACAAGTAGAGTGAATTTCCTTTACTTTGTATATCCCAGCTTGTTAGGAAGCTGGGATCATAATATAATGTCCCTGGTCAAAGGATTTTGGCAACTTGGCAGTGCTGGGGCTTGAACACATGACCTTCTGATCAGCAGCCTAGAGGCTTAACCACAATCCACCACTGCCCCAGTGGAAGAATACTTTTTATATTAAGAATGATCAGGAATGAAGAATCTCACCATCTTTGTAGCAAGACTTATTGACCAGTCCAGGATTGTCAGCAAGAGCGTGGTTAATCTCGGTCACCTCCCCTGTTAAAGGAGAGTACAGCTCGCTCGCTGCCTTCACACTCTCCAGAGTGCCAAACTCATCTACACACAATACATACACACGGTGCATGGATGTGCAGTCACTTGTGTCAATATAAATGACTTTCAGTACAATTTAAAATCAGTGCCTTTCATTCATACCATAAAGGAAACGCTGAAGAATTCTTGTGTGCAAAATAAAAGTTTATATATCAATGAATCTAAAAAATACAGCCAAAGAGCAAACACTCATTACTGATCCTTACCTGACTGGGAGAGTTTTGTACCAACATCAGGAAGACCACAGTAGACCACATCACCCAAAGCCTCCTGGAGGGATGAGGCAGATGTCAGAACATCACTAAAACCAGACATTCAGGATATCTCTGTCAAAGGCTTTATCAAGCTTTACGTCTTCATCTGCACCATATGCCATTCATATGCACATGTGAATCTACCTAATTAAAGGTTACTTCTGATCACTACAGAGAACCACGGGATAAAGGAATGCTCTTGGAAATTGAGCATCACACGTTTTTTGAGATGTGTATCATAAATAAATCAATCAATCAATAAAATAACTAATAAATAAATAAATGGATGGATGGATGTCAGTGCAACTGTAATATTATAAGCGCAAAGAAACAAAGACGGACCAATGTGGCATTAAGTGAAAGAAAATACAGAAAGAAGATGACAAGCTTGTTTTGTGCATGCTGGATAATGATGAAGTTCAAAAAGGGGATTTCAAACAGCAAATATGACGCTGTCCGCATACTAACCAAGATAAACATAGCAGTTTTTTGAAACATTTCAGAAAATGACCACACTGAATCCCTTTGAACACTGACTGGTCTACTCACCTGAGCAAACTTACTGATGCCCACAGTGCCTATGCCATTTTCCACTCGCACCCACTCGTGTTTGTCTGTGTACTTCAGTGCTGTGGATTGAGATACAAAAATAGGACAAAGTGTTATTATATAGATTAGCCAACATAGCACTTTATTTAATTTTTTCAAAGAATAAAGTGTTGGGAGACTTTATGAACAAGGTTACCAGAGCTCAGCCTTTTGCATTTTTTCATAATATGCAGGATACACAGGAATGTCTTTAGGAATTTAGATGACACATACACTGTATGGCCAAAAGTATGTGGACACCTGACCATGACACCCATATGTAGGCAAAGTTTGAAGCACACAGTTGTCTTTGTACAGTTGTCTTCACAGGCCCAAACCTGCTCTAGCATGACAATGCCCCTGTGCATGAAGCGAAGTCCATGAAGACATGGTTAACCAAGGTTGGAGTGAAAGAACCTGAGTGCACAGAGCCCTGAACTCAACCCTAATCACCTTTGGGATGAACTGGAACACCGACCCCACCCCAGGCCTCCTCAATCAACATCAGTGCCTGACCTCACTAATGATCTTGTAGCTGAATGAACACAAATCCCCACAGCCGCGCTCCAACATCTAGTGGAAAGCCTTCCCAGTTATTATAACAGCAAAGCTGTTGTGTTGATACTTTATAATGAACCAATCGTGCATCAACAACACTGCTACTAGAGTTGTTAAGGTGTCACAGTTTCATGGTTAGTCACAATGTATGATCAGACAGTTACCTTCAGGTTTGACCTTTTCAAAATACAGATTAAAATGCTTTTCTAAGTTGCCTTTTTTTTTAAAAAAACAGATCAACTTCCTTACTCCAATGGTTCTCATCCCTTTTGTGTCTGTGACTTCCCAAAAATGCAGGCTGGATTTCACAACCTCAGTAAAACCTTTCACTGTATAATCCGCTGCTGTTGCACCTTACACTGCTACCTCTGCTGCCGCTCCTAGCACATTCCTAATTCTATCATACACAGTGGCTATTAAACACACAGATCTACATGACACTACTGACCAGAATAACCCAAACAACTTGTTCTGGCTAAGCAGTGATGTACTAGTTAGAATTTTTTTTTTTTATGGCTCAGGATGCCACTTTTCCTCATAGCCACTCTCTCTTACAGCTCATGACAACATGAAAAACACTGACAAAATAAGAGATTTAATGGAAAAGACATTCTCAAAATGATCTCTCTAAGAAAGAAGAACATTTAAGGGATTCGGTTTTTTAGTGCATATATATATATATATATATATATATATATATATATATATATATATATATATATATATAGTTTGGTGGCTCATAATCTCTTCTTGACCTTTAAAAATACACCTCGTTGAAATGTTCCCAATAACACGTTACCCAGCAGTGATAAATGCGATGAAATAACCCGAGTACAGCTCTAACCTAGTCAACTAGTCGTGTGCATGATTAAACTTCACTAACTGTATTAGTACAACGCCAGTTTTTGTCACCTGTCCTATAAGTTTCTGTGCACAGCCTCATGTCGACATTGATCAACCCAGATAAAATGAGCGAATACCTGAACAAAAGCGAGGAGTCAGTGACAGGTCTCTTTTAAAACATGTTCTCGCCAACAGTCGCGCAGGAGAAAAAACATTTGTATGCAAAACTCGCGGAAGGGCATAAGTTAAGTTTGCAGAAACACGTCCCAACATAAAGCACGCCGCCATTTTCTCCAGTGACGTCTAAATCAGTGGACCGCTCGCGGCGCGCTTTGAAAACGTCACTGTCGACGCTCTAGTCTATAGCTTGAGCTGTAGATGGTTTGAGCACAAAACAATTCTGGAAAGATCTTAGTAGATTTATTATAGACCATATGAAGTCTATAGATGTTAGTCTTTGTCGAGTTGATATATTGTTTAGATTTAGTAGATATGACAATCAATATTTTATCATTAATTTAATTATTATTATGGCAAAATATTTCATTTGTAAATGTAAATATAATAATTCTAGGCCTGTATTGACATTCGTTGAAACCAAACAATATATGGACTCTATTCAAACTTTTTGTGATTGACGTTATTATGATGGATGGTCAGGTAGAGAGACTCCACCCATGAGAGGGTGATTGAGGTTATTATGATGGACGCTGTACCTGCACTCAGGTAGAGACTCCACCCATGAGAGGGTGATTGAGGTTATTATGATGGACGCTGTACCTGCGCTCAGACAGAGACTCCACCCATGAGAGGGTGTTTGAGGTTATTATGATGGACACTGTACCTGCGCTCAGACAGAGACTCCACCCAAGAGAGGGTGATTGAGGTTATTATGATGGACGCTGTACCTGCGCTCAGGTAGAGACTCCACCCATGAGAGGGTGATTGAGGTTATTATGATGGACGCTCAAGCACAGACTCCACCCATGAGAGGGTGATTGAGGTTATTATGATGGACGCTGTACCTGCGCTCAGGTAGAGACTCCACCCATGAGAGGGTGATTGAGGTTATTATGATGGACGCTGTACCTGCGCTCAGGTA
>CM040980.1:26568385-26599968 GCA_022985145.1 Pangasius djambal | reverse complement strand
GAGAGAGAGAGAGAGAGAGAGAGAGAGAGAGAGACTAAAACTGCTTTGACAGTCAGTTAAATTGGCCCCGTTATAAAGTTTATCACAGTTAAATTAACCCTTATTATAATCCTTATTATAAAGTTTGCAAATGAATCCTGTAATGTCACTGAAAATGTAAGGCTTTCAAATGCAACTTTCTTCAGCATCACCGTGCTCCTTCATTAATGTTTCTGTGTGGCATCTTAAGTAGATCTAATGGTGCGCTCCCACCGTCACTGTGCTTTTAATACTGCTCTCTTTGTGCTACTCCTAAAAGGAGAGTTAATGCACTGCGCCAGAAACGAGATCTCTTCCGTGAGGAGGTGAGTACACCTAAGAGAAAATGTCTAGAGAGAGTGGAGTAACCACACACACACACACACACACACACACACACACATGCACGCACACACACAAAAAGTCCTGAGCTATTCTGCATGTTGACAAAGCTGTCTTTGTAAACTTAGCACAAATGCAACAGCACTAAGAGCCCAACTCCCAAACGTCTGTAGCCGTCACTCCATTTTAAGGAAACACTGACTCAGTCTTACTAATCTGACTCCACACTCAGAACTCGAACATGACCCCGTGACATCCGTTCAGCTTGAAACAAAAAGAATGTTCGTATGTTTATACGTCATTTCCATTTGCAGGCCGTCAGTGCAGCGCTGTCTGACTCAGCTCTCCATCGAAGTGTCCTGCGTAATTATACAGCTCGAGATGCATCTGCAGGTGACACACATACACAAATTCTCTCACAGAAGATGTACTGTACTTCAGTCACATATTGTTGAGTGCAAAAGTTTACCCTTGGAAAAAAAGGCATACCTAACCCAACCAACAAGAAGACATTTAGTGTATTAACTCAACCCACCCTTCCAAAATGTTCCTGATGTTCCTCAGCCATATGTCACCACACTATCTTCTTCAAATCAGGCCTGGAGACCAAAAAGGGCATGGAAAAAGCTCAGGCTTTAACTGTGGTAGGAATTCAGAAACATACCTAAAGCCCCTGCAAGTGTCACTTCTCTGACATGTCCTTTTAACATTGTCGTAGAAGATGAGTGTCTCTATACAGACAAAAAGTGCCCAAAATCTCTTACAGGGTGTAATGAAATCTTTACCAACATGGCAATTCAGAAAACTAATCCAGTCTGAATAGGGTTTAAGATTATCATCAGTATGTCATTGCTCTAGTAAACACAATTGAAATGGAAGCTTTAAAGTAGTTTGGGAATCACTCAATGCTGCTGAGGATGGCTCCACGTGGGTAGTCTTAGGATTGCTGTGAGATGTCTGTGGATGGTCTCACTTGGATAACACTTTCTAAAAACAGTTTACTCTCAAGTCTCATTCATTATTCAGTAGATACCCTGACCTGGACACTAAAGATTTAAAGCTGAAATTAATAATGACCCTGATGCTCGTACTGAAGATCCTTTCAGCACACTTGGTACTGTTTGACTTTGTAGTATACGGTTGTGGAAGAGTAAGAACTCATAATCCCACGATCCGGTGTCACCCAGAAGAGGATGGGTTCCCTTTTGAGTCTGGTTCCTCTGTAGGTTTCTTCCTCATGTCATCTGGGGCAGTTTTTCCTTGCCGCCGTCAACTTTGGCTAGCTTATTAGGGATCTAAATCCATATCCGGATTTTTGGAAAGCTGCTTTATGCTATATAAAGTGCTATATAAATAAAACTGATTTGAATGACAGGAAATATGAATATGAATTTCAGAACTGGTTTATAAGAAGACTACACCTTAAAGTTGCATAGGCCACACTAAGTGAGCTTATACTTACACTTTTTATGATTTGTAATAATCTATTAGATTATAATGTTTAAGAGATGTGCCTTTTTATAAACACTTTTTAACCTTTAATCTTTTATATGTAAAGCATTGAGGTGCTAAATGAATAAAGAATATTATGTTATTCAAACACATCAACAGTACAACCATCATAACCATAAGATACTAAAGTAAAAGTGTAATAAATATTGTAACCCTAAAGCAAAACTATAGCAGTATAATGGTATCATAGTATACTATGTACAGTAGTTACCAAGTATTGTGTTTCAGCCTATATGTGTATGTGTGTTTGTGATTGGTGTTTGTAGAGTATTGCGGGTGTCTTAATGGCGGCTGGTGTCAAGAAGGGGGGCAGTGTGACTGTGCACAGTTCCAGGCTCTGGGGGACCGCTGCCAGATCAGTGAGTAACACACACACACACACACACACACACACACACACACACACACACACAAACCAACAAGATAAAACTGGTGATTCTGAGGCTCAAAAGAATGATTTAAAAGATTTGCTTATTGAGAAACCTTCTTCCAGAAACCTGATATTAACACAAAATTGTTGATTTTCCTAATCCTTTAGTGAATATCTTCAAATTAAATAAAAAAATCAGCAAAAAAAATCTAAGGGCTATTAAAAAAGATGAGAAATAAATAAGATAATAAAATCTTTAAATATTATTTACAATTATGTGTATTTATACCTTCTGATAGTATTCATGGTATTGGTGTAACTTTTAAAACACCTGCTCTTTTATTACATGAAACATTGAAACATTGATTACCCATGATGCATCATTTTAAAGTCTTAGGTTTTAAAACATCCAATATTGACCTAAAGTAAGTTATTCTTCTATTACTTTTCTCTCATTTTGTGAACCCCATCCTCCCCATCAATCCCACCTCCCCATTTTATACTATTAATTAGCATAGGGTACTAATCCATCAAAACCTGGCAAAAGAAAACATCATGATATCATTCACTGCTATTCATTGCTCATTATCATTATACTCTGAATGCCTATACTGATATTAAAAGACTTAAAAACAGTAACGATGTACATTTGTTTTATTAACAAAATATTATGTAAATGTTTTAACATCACGTTTTATAAGTCCATATTAAAGCACAGAGTTACGAAAAAGTCTTCAGCCCTTGTTAGTAGCTGTAGATATTTTAGCCAAATGTGGAACCTTAGACAGCCGTCCTTATGCTGCCCTCCAAATGGGACAGACTTTATCTCGGGAACAGAAATGCTGCAAAAATACAGACTATCGAGACAAATTCCTTCCTAGTAGAACCTAGGCACTGTGACAGTGATTTAATCAATCGTTGGTACACATACATTACTGAGAAATATACCTACAGAATATTATTCCTCTGCAGCATCCCTCGGACTCCAGTAGGATGATCATTCAAGTGTTGATAAAATGATAAAACCTTATTTTCAAAATGGGGAAACTCACAGTGTAGTTACACATACATTTGAGGGGCAATGTTTGTACCCCCATGGTTTCTGGGTGGATCTATTTGACAAATTTAAATGAAATAGTTGTTTCCTGCTATAAGCAATCCAAAACAAGCAAAATCAACAGAAAAGGAGTTTGAAAAGAACCAAAGGAAAATTTTTTGCAAAGAACAGCTGCTCAGAGAATACTAAGGTTGGAAGTTGCAGGCAGTTATAAAGACAAAGGTTGGGCAAATTATTAGTGAATATTTTTAGTAATCGATAATTAGAAAAGCAAATGCAAACTTTTAAATCAATATAATATATTTTTAAAAGTAAATATTTTAATGGGCACTATTTCAAAATAGTTTTTGTTGGAACACATTTGATACACGTGTCTCGTCAGTATAAATATAATTTTTTTTTTTCCCCCCTTTTTAATTTGTGCTAATGATATGCAAACTTTTAAACTCTCTAGTTTTGCCCCATCAGTATAGTGTATAGTTATACAGTATGTACTTTCTTCATGTAGGTTACCAGTAGGCCTTAATATTACGTTTGGTTTCCTTAACTTTTATACAAAGTCAGTAAATAGTATGGTTTTCAACCTTGTGTTTCACGGTGTGGCTATACCAAGAGCTTTTTGAAATAGGGATATACTGCATGCATATTTAAAGACCTAAATCATCTGTCATTAACATGTTAAATACATTCTACAATTCAAAAGCAAGGAAATATACAGTACATTAACAGACTCCTGTAGGTATGCAAATAATATAAATGGGAAAAGAGACAAAGAAAACTTAAGAAAAGGCTTGGAATTGCACTCAGGAACAACTGCAGGACTCAAAGATAATAAATTAGAAGAGTTTAAACATGCTAGGGTAATGAGTAACAGGCATGGCTAACTGATGCTTAGTTACCTGTCAAGGTGATGTGATGGAATATGGGTGGAGTGCTTTCAAAGCTACAAAACTGCAGCTCAGCAGTTTAGAAAAAAATATTGCTAAAGTTGTGATTGTAATTGAGGCAAAACAATGATTTATTATGGGTTGAGAAGTACTGAACCTATAGATGATGAAACTGTGTAAGAAACAGTTTCTGACTGCCTGCTCTGAGTTAGCCAGTGTGCATGAAACGGTAGTCCCAGTGTTTAAGGCATAAAATACAATGTTATTTTTGACATTTATAGGGTAAAGCATTGCTGTTAAGAAATAAAGAAGGGTGCAGCAGGACCTTGAATCTTGAGCTGCTTCTTAGGGCAGAGCTTTGATTGAAATTTCATGAGATAAAAGAATCAGTAAATAAAAGAAAAGTTCTTTTTGATGAAATAAACTTGTTAATCAGCTCCTTAATGCAGTATCATCATTCACTATGAATGAAATCTAATGCACTCACATTACCGTATAATGTTTCTTAAAACAAATCAGAACTGAAAAACAATAAGGTCAGTATAAATGACTTAATCGAATGTAATACACAGAGCACTTTCATCTGTGGCCAGCATGTATGCTTCATTTCTTCTGTGAATTTGCTGGCATTGGGTTGCAAATGTGCTTGGAGCAAAGTGCTGCTGACAAAGAGCCTCTGTACATATGTTATATTAACTAGGTATAGACCTACCATAAAGCACGCAGGTGTGTCCGGGGCAACTGGTCATGATAAAGACCATGAAAGTGATGCAGGAAGTGTTACAATGATTTCTTAAAAGGATTTTGGTCAGCACTGATCATAATCAATAAAAACAACAAGAGACAGTGCAGATCTAAAAACAGATTTATTTTTTATTGGTTTGAGATGTTATCTTAGATGCATAGACCAGTTGTTCTCAAAAAACTGTGCTTGGAGGTACTAACGAAAGAGTAAACTTGTGACTTTTAAGAGGGAAAAAAAGAAGTACTGCTTTTTTTCAGATATTAATTTATCCATAACTAATGTAACTGAATTGAATTACTAATATGATAACAATGTGACACACTGTGCACTGCAACTGGATTTATAATTGAACACATTATTTTTTTTAGTATATAATAAGAATAAAAGAGAATTCTCCTGCCATAGGCTGGAATGCAGGTGTGGAAGAGATATGCTGTGACGAAATTAAAATGGACAAGTGGCTTAGTAAAAAAAAAAAACCTGTACATGTACAAATGACAACACAGGACCAGTTAAAAGACCAAAAAAACAAAACCCAAACATACCAGCAGTTTAGAGATCCTGTCTATATAATCTGCAATATATGAATAATCACTGCAGTTACTGCTCTTTATAGCATCATATTTATAGCAACTGTTGCTTGTTCTTTCGCTTATAGTATTTCTAGTCCATTAAAGGGGAACTTGCCTTTAAAAATAATCACTGAAAGGGGTTGCAGTAATCAAAATGTACACATTAAAGATCTAGATCAATGCATACCTGATACTAATTTAAAATAAAATCCTAAAATGAGTCAATACTCATCAAGATTATGTCATAAATATATAGCATGATATGAATAGTAGTAGCACATAGAGATGGAGGAAAAAAAAGTCTTTAGCATTCAGAAGGTCAGTAAGGAATGTGTTGCGATGTGCAGATACTTTTTGTATGGGATACATTAAAGTTGATTGCACACATATAAAGTTTGAAATGTTATTTATGTAAGTTTGTGTTTGTTATTGTATTTAGTGACTGTTTTTTTGGAGTCGTTCAGGAGCAACATGCCTCAATCTCCTCGTTTTGTGTTTTAGTTAACTTGGTGCCAAGGCTCCCCCACATCACTCTGAAGCCACTGATTACGGCTTTAGTGCACTGCAAACCTTGACTAGAGATTAGGATATGCAGTAAATGATATTAACCTGATGTTTAGCATGATATTTGGCATTTATTTTTAATTAACCAAACTTGATTAAATATCTGCGAATTGTTTGTTCGTTGATTTCAGTTCCCAACCTCGGGCAGGACCGGGATGGGATTTGTCGCTCATGGGGTCAGCACCATTTTGAGACATTTGATGGAATGTACTACTACTTCCCTGGAACATGTTCATATATCTTGGCCAAAGACTGTCACTCGGCAGAGCCCCGGTATACTGTGTGGGTGAGTTATAGATGCTTTTATAGCACCACTTTAGGGGAAGCCCAGTTACAGACCACTGAGCCACAGCGCACTTAACCTATAGAGTCTCTTTTTACTTGGTATGACATTTTACCTTCAGTGAGAGCCCTGTTTTCCATCAGCAGTCTAGTGAAGCCCTTCACATACATTTTATTTAGACTTTGTTAAACATTGTTTATCAAAAAAATAGCTACAACAAATGAGTAAACTAGAAATGATGTAATTCTGAATGCTTTGCTTTTTTTTTTTTTTTTTTTACTGACTACTTCTTTATCTGTCCTCAGATTGCCTACCTATTCTTCTACCTGACTTTCTCTCACTCTCTTTCTCTGGCAGGTTCACAACAGTCGTTCATGTCGTGGCTCAGTGTACTCTTGTCCTCGTTCTCTCAGTCTCTTCTTTCCTAACGAGGAGGAGATCCACATTAGAGGCTACCGGGTGCTGAAGGGGGAGCAGAGGTTAGCCTAATTGGATATATTCTAAATAAAAAAGTAAAGGAATGAAGGAAAGTCAAATGAATATGCACACTAATCAATGTTTCTTTAATCAGACTTTCTTTTTACATAATACACTAAGAGTTATTGATGATGTTCAGACTGTTTTTTTTTTTTTTTTTCCCAAAGCAGTGTATTTTAGAGCAATTACATGCTCATCCTAATTCACTGCATGAAAATCAAGTCTCACTGTCCTTTTATTTTTATAATGTGCTGTTCTTGTTCTGGTGCTATAGACTAACTTTGCCCCAGACGGTTCATAATGTCTTTATCGAGCGACTCGCTGACTACATCCTGGTGAAGAGCACGTTTGGCTTCTCTCTGGCCTGGGATGGAAGCTCCGGCGTCTACCTCAAAATGACAGAGGAGCACAAAGGCCGGCCTTGTGGCCTGTGCGGAAACTTCAATGATGACGGATCAGATGATCTCACCAGCAGCCACGGTGAGACAAACAGGCTGAGACACACTTATCGTATCTATCAGCGACTAGTTCAGATCAATTACATCAGCTCTGCATGTAGCTGCGGTAGACTTAGAGTTTACTAATGCGGTAGAGTTTGCTAATGTTGTGACAGGAGTAGTGCAGATGAAAGGACGAGTTGAAATGTTTCAGCAACATACTTTTTGTGGTCACTTTTTTTTTTTAGTTTCCAAGTATATTATCTGTGATGGAATACATAGTATCCTTTAATTGGATAGGAATTGATGTAGAATTATTTAATATATTTTTCATCTCCTACACCCTAAATAGAGAGTGACTCTCTATATCAAAATGGTTTTTAGGTTTAACTTATTATGTTTTTTTAATTCCAGTTGACCGGCTTAAGATTACAGAGGCTGTTTTATTGCACCTTTAGGTATAAAATCGGAAGACGTTGCTGAGTTTGGGAACAGCTGGATTGTGGACCTTCCTCATGAGCCACCCTGTCCTGCTATAAATGATGACTTTCCTGGACCATGTTCATCTGAGTCTGAAATGGATGTAAGTGTATGATAGCAATATGATGTTCAAACATGCTGTTTTTTTAAATTAATTAATTAATTTATTTTCATTTGGATAAGTAATGGTAGTAGCCAAAATGTAAATGCTTCCAAAGCTAACTAGTTAAACAAAAAATTTAAATAATGCACTAATCAGTGTGAAAATTGTTTGATTTACATGTTACTTCCTACTAGCTTTGTGAACAGTTTAGCAAGCTAACTGTAGTAATTGCATACATTCACCTGAGACCTCAGCGATTTCTGATACTTCCTTCCTTTGTAATGTCTCTGTACACATTTAATGAGAAGTCACATATGACATAATAAGATGAATATAAGTTTGTTCTTCCATTTTTAAACTTTTTAAATGACTAATAAATAAACTAAAGTAGTGAGTGAAGAACTGCAGAAACCACATGAACCACAGGATTGGCCTAAGGAATCATTTAAGCTGATGTTTGGATTTGTGACTTGTCATACCTAATTTGCATAGAACTGAGAAAATTTTGTTCAATTTAAATGTTGCCTTTTCATGCCTTTTCACACTTTTCATGCCTGTCCTGTAAAGGCAAAAAAGGCACCACAAGAATAATAAAACACAAATAATGAGTTGGTAGTTATTAGTAATTAGAAATATAGTTAGACATCTGCTTCGTTTAAATTACTTAAACATTAATTATAATTTCTACTTCAAATTTCTTTTAGTGCATATGTAATGAACTGCTCTTTGTTGATGTAGGTAGTTAACCAACAGAGAAATTGCCACGTGCTAAAACTATTAGATAATTAATTAACAGCATAGTATTTGAGGACAGTGAATACAGTCTGGGGGCAGGAACAGTTAGAATAATCCGAAATGTGTATATAGGTGTGTTTCCATATGTAAATTTGAATGTTTATTTACTGTATTCGCCAGTGTGTTATTTAGACCTGTTTTGTGTCCCTCACACAGGATGCCATTGAGAAGTGCAGTGCTTTGCTTTTCTTTCCCTTTATCTCCTGCCATGAGAATATAGATCCCAATCCATTTGTTGCCAGCTGTGTTTCGGATCTATGCGTGTAAGTAAAGTCAGCATGTGTGTATGAGTTTATATGACATGCATAATTAAATACAGAATAACATGGTATAATTGGTATAATTCAAATTGGATTTGTTGTTGCTCACCTGAGTGTCTGTACTAGAAAATATATGGTTGGACACATTGTCCTGTGTATAAAGGCTCCAAAGTTCCTTTAACAGCTGCATTTGAATTTTAGTTAAAATTCAGTACTTCGAAGCATTCAAATATTTATGAGCCTGATCATATTATCAGAATATTATCAGTATGAGAAGGCAATATCATCATTGTATCATTTACATATTTTTAACGCTATATATATAGGCCCTATGTAGACCCTTTCTGCAAAAATAGTTTGGATTGGGTTAACTACATCTCTCTCTCTCTCACACTCTCATATTCTCTGTTTCTCAAATTTTTATTCTCTAGACTCTTTTCAAAATTTGACACTGTGCAGTTACAGGATTATTAAAGTGATGGAATGAGTGTGAGCATGCTGAGTATGTGTATTTATGCCTGTGTGCACGTGAAGAAGGGCAGGTTATATTTATTAGATTAAAGTGATGACATAGTCGCAATTATGAGGAGATTCAGGTCCAGCTGCTGAGTGAGGGAAAGTTCACATTCCAGATGTTCAATATGATATTTCTTTAGTTGTCTATAAGTGCATACTTTGCATGTTTGCTTTACCTATTACGGTAAAGGTCCAATTATGTACCTTAAATTATTTGCAGATGCATACTGAAGGTGCAAATGATATATTGTTTGCTAACTTTATTTCTGGGCATGTATAGCTATTCTGACATTGTAAAGTGTGTCTTTATTTTAGCTCACACGATGAAGAAACATTTTGCCGGACACTAGTCGAATACACCAGGGCCTGCTCCCATGTTGGTTATCCAGTTCGAGAATGGAGAGACAGCTTCCCTACATGTGGTCAGTCTAGCCTATCCCATTTATTAAGCATTAAACAGGTTAGTGAAGGGCAGTCCTTCCAGGGAAATTAATCTGTGGAATAGAAATTTTAATAATGTCATTGACCCTCCTGATAATTTAACCCTACCTCACAAGAAGTTTGCAGTCATCAGACTATTAAAGAGTTCCCATGGACTTGATACTCATTCTAACCTGTTAGCAAGGGATGCACTAATCCGATGTCATGTATCAATACTGGGACCAATACTGGCCTAAATGCTAGATTGGTATTGGAAACAATATTTGTTTTTTTGTTTGATTTGTCATCTTTTTTTGCTTTATTGCTGTGAACTTGTGTGTTGTTGACTGACACCATATAGATCATGCACAAAAGCAGAACCATAAATCATGTCACAATCACACTTGACGTTTTGCGTAATTATCAAAAGCGAGCATGCTCGGGTACTGTATCAGTAACAGTAGTGACTCAAAAATAGAAAAATAGGATTGGTGTATCCCTGTAATTAGCTCATCCAGTTCCAGTAAATACACTGTCTGTATTTTGATTGTGTTTTTTGAATTCCATTTTAGATGTGCTGTTTTCTGTCAACCCTAGTTGGTAATTTGCTCTCAACTCTTGCTTTTAGTCCTTTTGTCTTTCTTGTATCTTTGAGTTTTGGATCTGCCTGTTTGCAAAATCAAACATTCATTATATTGAATATTGTTACGTTGTGTGTTATAGCGGATGGATGTGAAGATAGCTTTGTCCATAGAGACTGTATCAGTTGCTGCCCCCCCACCTGCACTTTTGAAAAAGAGTGTCTAGGCACCAACCTGCACTGCCTGGATGGATGCTACTGTCCCGATGGTAAGTGTTATGCCATAGTCCTCCCTCTTATAGTGTGATAGCTCCTTGTCATTACACATATACAACACATATAATTCAAGGCTAAATTTGTCTTAAATGACTGAATGCTCTAGGATTTATATATTGTTTCTAGAGTAACACAAGCCTCATCTCCTCCTACTAATAGTATTCATGACCTATATTGCCATGCCAGTGTTAAATCATCATTGAAAATGTAAGACCTAGCTTGATATACATCTAGAGAACTGGCTCTCAGTGCTCAGTAATGCTGCTGGAAATAGGTATTCTATATCCATTCACAAATTTCTCAGTGTGTCTCATTCTTCTTCTCTATTTTCACTCCAGGGTTGATTCTACAGAATGGAACTTGTATAGCAGTGTCTCAGTGTCCATGTGTATATCATGGCACAGCTTATCCTTTGGGTCATGTTCTGGAGCAGGGCTGTACTGTCTGGTAATGAACCCATGTAATTTAAATGAATAGCTGTGCTTGAGAGTTTGGGACCTCTGGTGTTCAAACAGTCCAATTGTATTAGATGTATAATTCATAGAATGTTGATATCGCACATTTCCACGATGCACAACACATTTTTGCATCGCGATATATTGTATCATGATGTATCATACACCCCTATGTTTCAGTAATATTGTTTTTTGTACATTTGTCCAAATTGAAGTAACGGCAGAAAGAGTAGTACTTTGGACTAGTTCACTGCTAGTACTCTATCCAAAAATCTCCATTATCCTTCATCAGTAGTCTTAGGCTTCACTCAGACCATTATCCTGGGCATTTACATTTCTCCTAGGTCATTAATGTCTTACCGTAATGCCACATAAACCATTTAAAGTAAACCATTTACATTCTGTAATCTAATTTTTCATAGACATATATTAATAAGTGCCACTGTGGGTGAGTGTATTCTCATGTATTCAGGATGTTCTTTCATCGTTTTTTGTGATGCAATGACATTTTGTCCAGAATTTCTAAGGCTCTGTCTTCCTGTCATCATGTTTTCAGTGTCTGCATGGGAGGAGTATGGAACTGCACTGAAAACAATTGCACTTGTAAGATTTGTTTTGCATCTTCCTTTTCATGTGGCGTAATCCCTGTAATTTTTGTATAATCATAATGTTTAAACATGCGGAGGAATCGTTATATAATAGTTTACCTGAGTATGTGTGTATGTGTGTTTAAACACCAGCGGAGTGTTCAGTGATGGGTGACACACATGTGACCACGTTTGATGGGCGCATTTACATGCATACGGGCAAATGCCAGTATGTACTAGCGAAGAGCCGTGGCAACACCAGGTTTACTGTCACGGTGCAATACGCAGCATGTGGAGAGGTAAGGCTTAGTGTGTGTGTGTGTGTGCGTGCCAGTGCACAAGTGGGATTTCTTTACTTTAACCCACCACATTTAGCTTTCATTATGACAGATCTTTTGAAAACAGTGTGTTATACAATCTGGATTGTGAAAGTCTGTGATTTAAAGTCAAGAGAGGTTTGACTTAATGAAATGATGAAATATCCTTTATTCCAAATCTAAATATGTCTTTAAAGAAAGGGTGTCCAGCTGCTGTGGCTGTAGGATTTTGTCCCAGCTAAGCAGAAGCCACACCTGATAGTTGATTAAAGGCCAAGACTGACAAAACTGCTTAAACTGGTGGAATCGGTGTGGTTCCTGATTGGTTAGAATAAAAACCTGCAGCCATGCGTCTCTTTGCAGGTGAGATCAGACTTTAGAGCATCAAGGCATCTCCATTGTTTGGCTGAGGAATGAGGAACATTTATATATAAATTATTTTTATATTTGTTGTTAAAGGATAGAGTGAAGGTTTATTTTTTTAAGTGTGTATGTAAAACTTTTGGCGCTGGTGGGAGCACTACAGCCAGTTAGGACGTTTTTTGAAATGAGAAACCTACAAACATATTTTATTGGCTCTAGTCTGGCACATTGCAGTAAACGAGAGATTCAGGCTCTGATTTTTATGACGATTTGCAAGTATCAGAACATGCAAATTATGAGCAAAAACGTGCTAACTAATTTACTAACAGGATCTATGGACGGTTGCTCCTTTTATATGATATGAGCTTTATATTAGCATATCTTGTCAATTTGCCTTGATGAATATGCAGTTTGGGTGTTGGCAGTGTCAATGCAAATAGATTAATTTTGTGAGTGAAATGTGATTCATTAAACCTGAAAATCACTTTGAGAACAGATATTTTATATGACTGAAGGGCAGGTATTAAATTTGAATAAGTCTGTTCCTGCCAGTTGATGTCAAAACAAAAACATTATTATATAAAGTTATTCTGCTGTATTTCAAAATATTCAGGTTCAGATGTTCAGTTTCTTGTGATTATTACTATATTACCATGTTAAATTTGGTTTAATATTAGATATTTCCCACACTTTCACACACCCAATGACAAAAGCCGTTAAGTAGAGCATTTCATAAGGTGTTCATTCACATGTACTATATGAATAGAACACACTCATAGCTACACTCTTTTATTTTGCCTTCATGTAGTATTTTAAACAGTTTTTTGACTTTGTGTGCAATTTATCAGATTGTACACACAAATTAGTACTGTTTCTGTGGGATCGTAGTGTATCGGGTGTGTCCTGTTCTTGTATGGATGTGTATTTGTATGCATGCATACAGTATAATGTTTTATTTTGTTGTTTGTGTCAGTCTCAGGAAGATTCCTGTAGTCACTCAGTGACTCTTGTGGTGGATGAAGATGTAAGCAGGCAAGTCACCCTCAACAGAGAAGGAGAGGTCATTATTGGGGCCAGCATGATTGTCAGTCTACCTTACTCAGATGGTAAGATTAGTACTGTATGTTTTTATTACATCACGTTTTCTTTTGGTTATTTGGAGGTACTTTTCTCTTTCAAGTCAGCTTGATTGATTGAGAGATTTCTTTTGTTTTGCAGTCAATGTAAGGTAACTCTTCCCTTTTTCAGTGTAACAGTGTCTTCACTCAGATGGTGCCAGATTGTTGAATGAGCAAAAACAGCAAAAAAAAAAAAAAAAAAGAGCAAAAACAACAAAATGAGCACTTTCGCCTATTTTATGTTTACTATTAGTTTTCGAGATTTCTAATTTAGGCTTTCAATTAATACAGATTTTTATTTTGCTCAGTTGTTATACCCAAGATTGCATTGTGGATGCTTATCTAGTTGTATGTGTGTGTGTTAGATGTAGTGGCTGTGCGCAGGCTGACATCTGTGTTCGTGGGCCTGCGGGCTTCCTTTGGACTGAAGCTGCATTATGACTGGCGGGGTGGGCGAATCTACCTGCAGCTGGACAGCACATGGACAGGCCGCACCCTTGGACTCTGTGGAACACTTAATGGCAACCTGCGAGATGACTTCCTGTATGTGCTTCTCTGTTTTGCACCACATTATAATGATCAACGTTAAAGTTGTGGCTAGTGTGTCTGTGTGTGTGTATATACAGTAAGTAAATGATCTGTGTTGTGTACTAACTAGCTCTCCAGCTGGTATGATAGAAGGGACACCACAGCTGCATGCAAATGCATGGAAAGTGTCTTCAGCATGCATCAGCCCTGTTAACATCCCTATCATTGACCCCTGCGAGATGAACCAACAAAACGGTACGTACATTTAGTCGTACATAGACATCTCATCTAACCAAAATAATAAAAAAACAATCTACATTGCATAGACGTGGTATCTAGACTACATAACATGTCAACTTAATGAGCATCATTCATGTATCCTATTTAATGTGCTAAATTTTTTAGTTGGTTCGGTCTTGTTGCTTTTGCTGAGGAGAGAAACAAATTGGATCAAAAATGAAGATTATGGGGTTAAAATGCAGGATATATGCATTAATGCAAGAGTTGGAACTATTAAGGAATAATAACCCTTTTTTATACACGGTTCGCCCATTGTTCATGCAAATCAGATTTTGTGAAGTATATGATCCAATCAGTAAAATACAGCAACATGCAATGTTGGAAAATTAATAATTAATTAAATTTAAGGCTATTTAAGAATTTGTTAAGCAGGTAATCAGAACTGGGGTACTGTGTATGAAGCAGGTTGTTATTTCTATACTTCCGGTATGCTGTCTTGCAGACAGTGACCACTTCTAGGGTAAAAACAATTCCACTGACCCCTTTATGTTCACAGCAATGATTATTTTATTTATTAATATACTTTACTTAAACTAGTTAAACATTTGGCACATTAAAGAAATGCTGTATGTACAGTGTAAGCTCTGTAGCTTATATTGGGAACATCCTTTAAGAAACATATTTGATTCAAATGATGATAACATTAGGCTTTTAACTGTAGTAACTAACAACTATAACAGCTTTAACAACTTTAATAGTGGTCTATACTGATCTCCAACATCATCACGTGTTTGAAAAAAATATTAGCTGTTGTTTAAAAAAGTATAGCTTTAGGAGATAAGAATGCAACCTGACAGCATCGCATAATGTCCAAATGCACTTTGTCTGTAACAGGTTGTTTTTTTGCTTGTTGTTTTGTGAGAAGGTTGACAGACCTTGCTGTGAAAATTTCCTGTTGTGTTGCAGTATTTTATGCATCACTGTGCGATATTCTGACTGGAGACGTGTTTGCTGCATGCCATGCATCCGTGAGTCCTGGTGTGTACTACCAGCAGTGCCGCTATCAAGCCTGTCGGTGTGGCAGTGGCTGCCTGTGCACTGCGCTCGCCCATTACGCCTATGTCTGCTCCAAACACCACATCACCATCTACTTCAGAGCACATGTCTCCGAATGTGGTTAGTTTATAACATCACCACTTCATCTATTGAATCTCACAAGTACTGTTAATCCGTTTAAACCAGCACATACAGGATCTGTTTGAGTATTAAAAATGAATACTCTCAGCTTTTTAAATAAATAAATAAATAAATAAAATATATTATTATATCTTATATATGCATGGTTTAATTTCTCTAATTAACACAGCAGTTTATTTAAGAAAACCTGGTAATCCTTTTAAGCATACCATAAATAAAAACAAATAAGTCAAATCTTAAACATCTGAATTAACCAGTGTTTATTCCATCCATGAGCATGAATAAGTCCAATCAATATGAAATAATGCCTTAATTAATATGTTTGCTATGGTTAATTGGATAATTAATGGTGGGTTCTAATATTTACACCCAGAATTTAGCTGATTATCAACATGTTGTAACATGTAAAATGCTGTAATGTAATTTATGATAATTTATGTGGACCTATATTAGTGATAGGTGGAAAAGCCTTAGTTAATGCATGTGTATGTAGTTTAAATTTAAACAAAAATGAATTAATACGCACTAACTTGGTGTTTCCAAAGTCACTTTATATTAGTTATGGTACATTCATGCTAAAGTTAAAGGCTTGATAATGATATAATGATGATGCAGTAAATGGTCTTAGTTATGGGAACCTCAATGTATAGTGTTACCAAAGCACTTATATTACAAAAAATATATTCAGACCTTAGGGTGAAAAATAAAACAAACTCTCTCCACCTCATATTTAAACTTTCATCAACAGGACCATAGGAAGGCTTCCCAAACATGTGTTATAACAGTACTTGTGTGTTGATGTGTGTGTGTGAGACAGTGCTTTGATTTGTTTGTTTGTGTGTGTGTGTGTGTGTGTGTGTGTGTGTGTGTGTAGGCATGGTCTGTTTAGGGGGAATGATGTACCACCCTTGCACGACTTCATGTGGGAGAACATGCCAGTCAGTGAGTAGTGGTGAAGTGTGTGATGAAGACTGTGCCGAAGGATGTGGCTGCATGGATGAGATGTTCTATGATCACGCACGTCAGCGCTGTGTACCGCTGTAAGCCAAAAAAAAGCCACATGGTGTTTTTTTTTTTTTTAGTAAGTTTTGTCTTTTGTATAAGTTGGAAAGTCACATGGAATTCTGTTTTAGATCTCAGTGTCACTGTTACTTCATGGGTTCAGTCTTTCAGCCAGGAGAAGTGTCCTTCAGCTCCTCTGGGCCTTGGTAAGTGTGTGTGCAAATTTGTGAATTGTACTGAGTAAAAGGGTTACTTCAGTGTTCTGTTAAGTACTTGTATTATAGCATGGCAGATGTAAATTGTGGTTTAAAGGTGTGTTTTGTATTGTAAAAATGTAGTGTATTGTGCTTCACTGTGCCAAGTTCAAATGATTTGCAAATTCTATAATGCTAACTATAAGTGTCGATGCTAACACAGTGAGCACAGTGTAGAAAAATGCAATGTCATTTGTTTTTTAAGTCTCTGCAGAAATGGCCGTATGGAGTGTGTGCCTGAAGAAAGAGGTAAATAATAAAATTGAACCTTTTCACCTTCTTGCTTTTGCACTCAGCGTTCTGCTATAAAAATAGCTCTACCACTGAATTATTTTCTGGATCGGTTTATGTGGCATACGGTATGCTTTATTTTCTTTAATTTGCAATGTTCATGCTAATTACATAGGCTTTATTTAATATTACGAGATTTTAATGTAACTTGTTTCTAACTTGTGGGGTCCTTACAAAAAATGCGATAGTAGTCCCAGTAGAGATTCCTTGCTTGATAATTAATGATAAATAAACAGTTATTACTTGCACAGGTTCCTGAACCTGTTGTAAAATACAAACCTAAATTTCTATGGTAATTTTTTTTTTCTCTGACAGCACGGTGTGTTGGGATTGTAAAACTTTACACACCCCTCTAATGACTTTATTGTTTATTAATTTGTTCATTCAGAGCCTGAGACAGATGATTGTCCAAATGGAAAAGTGTACTATAACTGCAGGGGTCCCCAGGGTGCAGGGCCATCTGGCGTGGGCGTGGCCTGTGAACTCACCTGTAGGAACCTAATGCTGAACCTTACCTGTCCTCCTATGACCCCCTGTGTGTCTGGATGTGGATGTCCAGCAGGGTAATCTGTATCTGTCTGTTGGACTCAAAAAGGATTTGACTGAAAGACTGGATTGCATAGCATCACATAGTAAAGAAGAATATTTTAATGAGAGTGTGTGTGTGTTTCATATGCACAGGTTAGTTGGTCATAATGGAGAGTGCTATTATCCAGAAAACTGCCCATGTGCCTGGCTTGGTCTGGAGTATCTTCCAGGAGAGACAGTGGATACTCCTTGTTACCGCTGGTCAGTGTGTTTATATGAATTTTTTTATGGATAACCATTTGTCTTTATTGGCACTTTTTTGAATGATGTATATATTGATTTTTTTTCAGTGTGTGTCATCGTGGGTTCTTTAATTGCACATACTTTCCCTGTCCGGCTGTGTGCACTGTCTACAGTGACCGTCATTACCACACATTCGACGGCCTGGAATATGACTATGCTAGCGATTGCCAAGTTTACCTTATAAAGGTACTATTTTGTGTGTGTGTGTGTGTGTGTGTGTATGTGTGTGTGTGTGTGTGTGTGTGTGAATGAGTATGTAGTATGTTATGAACATGAATGTATTTCCAGTACACCACCGATACCTGGATGATGGACTACTTGGGCCAATTTCTATCCCACAATGCAGTGCTGTTGTTTAATTTTCATAATACAACCCAGAGGAAGGCAACAAAGACAGCAGCTACATAAGTAACTTACATAAGTATTCACCCCCTTCTCTACATTTTGTAGTGTTGTAAACTGGAACGGGAATGGACACAATTGAGATTATTATTATTTTTTAAATACTATAGTGGGAGGAAACTCAGTATATAAAAGTAAAATTTGTGATTGCATTCTACTGATTGTATTTCTAAATATTTTTTGCAAACTATGTAGATTTTACCCCAATTCAATATTATGGGTTATTTTGTATAGATGCAGGATATATAATTCCAGGTAAGTCAATTTTAGTTCCAGGTTGTAACACTACTATCTGTGGAAAAGTTCAAGGGGGTGAACTTATGCAAGACATTTTGAACACAGCCCAAGTGTGTCAGCTAAGGAAAGAGGTCCAAAGTGTCACCCATTGTTGACCGTTTGTGAGTAAATCGGATTTATTAGCAGAAAGGAGCTTACCGGCTTCCACAAGTGGAATGTTTTTATCACATCTACAATGACACACCTTTAAACCTGCCAAAACGTTTTTAATACCAACAAAGAGGCTAAGAAGGTGTGTGAGTGAGTGAGCTTTCCTTTTCGACTTGCTGTCAGGGTGGATAGAATAGCTAGAAAGGATTGGCTCCCACTGCTCCTAATCTTGGGAAAATCGGAGTGGATTTTTAATTAGAGCAGGATTGCTGTAATGGAGCCCGGCTGAATGTCAAACCCGCACGAACACAGCACACAAACTTTGCAATAGCCCTCAGTTAACAAAGAGCAATCTGTTCCCAATCAGCCTACACACTGGAACACACCCTGCCCCTGCCTTGAGTGTGTGTGTATATGCGTGTGTGTGTATTTGTGTGTGTGTGTGTGTCTGTCTGTCTGTCTGTCTGTGCAGGGTTAGTGAAAGGACTTTGGTGTCTGTTAAAGGGCAGTAAGTCTCGGAGGAGCCTATTGATCTACTCTGGGGACAGAGCCCTCGGCCGCTACAAAAAGACTATATACGCGCCCGTGCGCGCACACACATACGCACATTGAGATTAAGTTTAATATTCTAACCTTACTAATGTAACTGCATATACACTGCAAATGAAGTGGATAGAGATTAGGTTGAAAGTCACTGAAGGATTTCTTTAATATTCTGCCTGTTTTCTGTTTTTCCATAAACAGAGCGTAGGTGATCCAGAGATTTCTATTACAGCTCAGAATAAAGACTGCTACGAGAGTGGAATTGTCTGCATGAAGACCCTGCTCATCTATGTTGGCCTCACTAAAATCTACTTCAATGATAACTCGGGCAGACCTGTAAGTCATCTGTCTATAACTGCAGCCTTTCATGATGACAACATAAACCCTCTGTTTGTGAATGTGCTCCTGTGGCTGTTTGTTTTCAGGTATGGTGTATGCCTGCTCTGTTTGTGTGTGGTGTTCATTGTGTTTGTGGTGGACTTTCAGAGCCCCTCTACTGTGGTCGGACGAGGGTACGAATTTGAGCTGTGGACAGCAGGCTACTACACTGTGGTCCATTTCCCCAACCATGACTTGACTGTACTGTGGGACAGAAAAACAACCATCCACATTCGCGCTGGGCCACGATGGAAGGTCAGAAGTGCTACCTCCCCTTTCATGATATGAATTTGCAAACAGTTCAGAGGTGTGCCTTTATGATTAGGGAATCTGAAATAGATACGCTATTAATATTATGCTACACCAGTAGAGCCACTAGTGTCACAGAAGTATTATTTCTATGTAGGTATGGCTTCAGGTTAATACACTATACGGCCAAAAGTTTGTGGATACCTGACCATCAGACCTGTATGTGCTTTTTGAACATCATATTCCAGATTTAGTCCTGACTTTGCTATTATAATATCCTCCACTCTTCTGGGGAGGCTTTTCACTAGATTTTGGAGCGTGGCTGTGGGGATTTGTGTTCATTCAGCCACAAAAGCATTAGTCAGGTTGAGCACTGATTTCACGTGTTCAGTGGGGTTGAGGTCAGGGCTCTGTGCAGGACACTCGAGTTCATGGAGCTCGCTTTGTGCACAGTGGCACTGTAATGCTGGGACAGGTTTGGGCCTCTTAGTTCCAGTGATGGAAAATTGTAATGCTACAGCGCACAAAGCCACTCTATACAATTGTGTGGTTCTTAGTTTGTGGCAACAGTTGGCGGAAGAACCACATATGGGTGTGATGGTCATATGTCCACAAACCTTTGGCTGTGTAGTGTGCGTCAACGGTATTCAATTGCACATCCACAAACTAATTTTTACCAAATTTTACAAATTAAATATTAAGAACATTATCTGGGAATGAATGTCAAGCTGAAGATAAGCTAAACAATACCAAACAGTCTAACCTGTAAACTGACTTTTGTACCTGCTATAATCCTGCATTAACTCCTGAATAAATGCCTTACAAGATGAAAAGACACATATATTGTCAAAACTTGTTTCAGAAAACTTGAAAAAAACCTGTTTCAGGTTATTTGTTTACACTTTTACTTTAAGATGTCAGCAGTTCTTAATCCAAATACTGCATTTCTTTGGGGGTAAACTTGATCTAAACTTGATCTAAAAACATTACCTTAATTCAATTGACGTCATTGAGCTCAACTTGGAAAGCTGCCCCACAGAAGGTGCTGCTGCAGTTGACGTATCTGGCTTACCCCAGTGAAACATCTACTTTTTCATATCTATGACTCACACGTAGGTTCAGCAGAGACGTGGGGTCAGTCGAGGGGCAAGGGAAAGCTTGTGAATGTTTTCATTGTAATTGCAGTTTACCTCACAGGCAGCACCTTGAAAAAAACTGTTTTTAAAATATTCTAGCAGTTTCCTTAACCAGATACATTAATACCTGGACTGCTCCACCTTTAGTTTCAACAGATATTCAACAACATTTTACCAAACTGTCGTTGGTAAAAGGTTAACAGTAACCAAACTGTGTGTGTGTGTGTGTGTGTGTGTGTGTGTGTGTGTGTGTGCGCATGTGCATGTGTGTTTTTGTCTTCAGGGTCAGTTCAGTGGCATGTGTGGGAACTTTGACATGGTGACAGTGAATGACATGACCACAGCGGGGCACATGGAGGTCAGCAATGCTCAGGCTTTTGGAAACAGCTGGGCTCTTGGCCAGGTACGTGAGTGCAATCAGGCATGCTACATGCCAATAAGATACCAGGGCAGTGAGAGACAAACAAGAGAGAGTAGGGTGGTGGTGGTGGTGGGGAGTAATATACATGCTAAAAGTAGACAGTTTAAGATAATAAAAGGAAGGCATATTGACTCTACACAATTTGCATAGGAACTTTGCATTTTAACATTGGAATACACTGCTACAAGTATATTCAACAATATTCTTTTTTTTTCCCCTCAGTAAAAACTGGCAATGGACATATGAATGTGGAATGACAATTGTGTATGTGTTTCAAATGGACACCCCTGAAAAAGCCCCTTCCCTTTCCCCCATCTCACATTAGTAGGAGTTCTCTCATGTAATCAGTCACCTCCTCTAGATTTTCTCACCTGAAAGCTGTGAATCACATAAACCAAAAAGGTGCTGGGACTATGTTCCTGTTCAATTTCACGCCTGTCTTTAATGCACTGTTCACCTGACATTTGTTCATTCACTATCACTTGCAAGTTTAACAGCTTACTTAAGGTTGGATCCCAAACTAGCAGTGACTATTTATTTTTCTGGTGCTGAATATGACTAGGTTACTATTTGCCGAATAGCAAAGTAGCATCTGGTAAACAGATTTGTAGGATTGCTTACACCAAGAATTAATATGCTGCTGATGTTGCTCACTGCCATCTGGTTGGAAGGCACTGAAGGACAATATGGGACATTTTTAGAATTTGATTAACAATTGTTTAACTCGTTGCATTGTTTGTTTGTGTATGTGTTGTACATAGTGTGAGAGTGATTTTATAGTGCGTAGACCATGTGAAGGGGACCTGAGCAGACAGCCATACGCTAAGCGAGAGTGCGCCCTTCTCTACAGTGATGTTTTTGCTCCATGCCACAATGTGGTAAGTGCCTCCTTTGGGAGTTCAGTGACATATTCTGTGTTCTACAGAAAAAAGGTCATTGCTTACCCACGGTACACACACACAGAGTTACACATGTCTGTTAGTGATGCACCAGCAGATAGGAGTGTGGCTAAGGGTAAGATTCCACAGTGATGAGAAAATGCTTGGCTGAATTTTACCCTATGTCCAGCAGGGGGTGTGGTTTCATAAGAATAGGAAATTAATGCGTCGGTGTTAATTTCACACATTAGCTTGATTTAACAGAAGAGAATTGTTATGTGTTCGTGTTGATTATATACATTAAAAAAAAAAACAGGGGAAAAAATTGCATAAGGCAAGGAATTAAATTTTCCTCTCAAACAGTTTGAGAAACTATTTTCTTTTCCTATAAATAAAAATCAGAAAATTTGTAAGTAATCAGTACACATTTTAATAAATCTAAATCATTTCATGTTAAAAACAATACTGAAATCTAAAATTTATTGGCACCTCTAAAACAAATAAATGCAAAAGATGGTCATTTCTGTGATAAAAACATATATTTTTTAGAATTATAATTATATATTTTTTTCATCTGCAAAACTGTTGTTGCTTTTGAGTAAATCTTTTTACAGAAACTTTTAATGCAAAAGAGGAAGAATTATAGCCAGGTAAAGAATAAATAAGCAGCATGATGTTCCCATGTGGTTAAAGTTGTTACTGGTTACATGTTCTATTCGTTTTATGTATTAATTTTGGCTCATTTTCATCAGGGTGCCAGACAAATTTTCAAGTTATCTGTAGATATATTTATATTGCTGTGTCAGTGTGTGTGTCAGCCCTGTTTTTAATGATGATTGGCATGGACTGAATGGGAGTGTAAATTAAGCTAAGCGGACACTTAGTGTCTTGACCTGCTGTATTGTTCTGTGCTCACTGGTGTGACTAATCTCTGACAAACCCCCAGGTGGATGTGACCTGGTTTTATAAAAACTGCCTGACAGACACCTGCAACTGCAATCGAGGGGGCGACTGCGAGTGTTTGTGCACCAGCATTGCCGCGTACGCACATAAGTGCTGCCAACACGGCGTCACGGTACACTGGAGATCTCCCACTGTCTGCCGTAAGTGCACACACTGTCTCTGCAGACGCACGCAAACAAAGCCATGAGCTGGTGACCTGCTGACCTCCGCCGGCTGTCCATCATCCTGATCAGTTTAATTAGTTAACCAGCACACACTCACATCACTAAGAAACACAACAGTACATGCATTTTGATATGTCCATTGATATCGTTTCTTTATTTCTGTTACAGCATATGACTGTGAATACTACAACCAAGGTGTGTGCTGTCCTCCATCTGCTAAATATATATTTACTTACATAGGGCCATGTTCTGGGTTGACAACACATTTTAAAAGATACAGTTGAGCACAAAAGTTTGTACCCCCATGGATGATCTGAAAGGAGTCTAAAGCTGTTCAGATGACAATTTTTGTTTCACAGTTAATATCTTTATATTCTCTACCACATATTCTTCCCTTTTTTTTTTTTAAAAACTGTGAATACGGCCTATAGACATGATTTGAGAATCTTTTGAAAATATATAAACTATACACACCTACATTATATCTGTTTGTGTGTGTTTAGAGCTGGGAGAGGGCCCATTCACTTTGTCTGCCACTGAACTGAATGATTCAGTGTGTGTGTTGGGAGCGAATGTCAGTAGTGGAGAGGTGTTTCCTCTGCCGAAGACTAGTGCTCAGCCAACTGCCATCTTCAACCTCATGATCACCAGTGGACTTTACAAGGACCGAGCTTCACGTGAGAGCACACTTTTACATTATATTTACTTTAATTTTTATTTGGTTTTGATCAGGGCTGGAAATTAACATCAGCCTGCCAGCCAAATGTGAGTTTTTTTTTTTCCTGGCAGGTTACTTCATTAAAAAAAAAGAACAAGTGAATTATATAGTTTATAGATATACCATTTGTAGAACGTCACTGAGCTTGACTCTTCTCAGTGACTGTTCATAGCTTATCTCGGTAGCTCCATGCTCTATGAAAATTGTGATTTCTGTACCATTTGTCTTCTCACCTCATGCAAGCCTATCTCAGCCAAGCAGGTTATATATGGACAGAAGTTTTGGTAGATTTGGATGTTTTGAAGTTTTGGTAATTCCTTAACTTTCAAGCACTTGCATTCCTTATCTTAATAACTACATACCCTTTAGTTTCATGTTACTGAACAAATGAATAGAAGTTAGTCAATAATATGGTTAAACCGGAATATCTAAATAATAAACTGGGCGTTTGTTATGATTATAAATGAAACAGTAGGCTTAAAAAATGAGAATTTCTGATTGTTACCAGAGCCTTTTTCCCATTTATTTGTAGTGGAATTAAGAAAAAAACTACTTTCTCAGAAATATTAGGTGGATTACAACAACATCTCTGGCTTGTATAACAAATTTACCACTGGATACCATCAGTGTTTTGGTTACTGAAAATACTGACTGGCTACTAAATTTTGAAAAACAACCAGTCACACTGACTGGCAAGCTACAAAATTGGTTTCCAGTCCTGGTGTTGTTTTAAAAGCTGTGCAGACTATTAGAGCATTAGAAATCATTTTGTTATGCTGCCCTGGTCTTTAGGACTCCCCATTGTCTCTTTGGAGTCTGCCGAGCGCCCAAACTACTTCCTGTGTGTCACACCCAGTCGCGTCGTGCGCCTGGAGCGCTGGAGACCCGATGAGGACTTTCGTCGCCAGGCAACCTTCATTCATCACCAGGGCTTGTGGTTACCCGGGCGATCTTCCTTTGAGCTGCACAGCCAGAAGGGCGTCTTCATTACACTCACACACACACATGCACGTGCACAGAGCTACGACAACTCATACTCTTTCAAGGCCAGCAGCAGTTTTACCATTGAGGGTAAGAAAGTTCCCATAAACACATTAACCCACACATAGACCTCGACCACCTTTAACCCTTCTCATCTGTTCAGTGCTTATTAATGTAAGTCCCATTGAACCTGTCCGTTTATTTAAAATCTATTAAAAAGCAATATACATAATCTAACTCTATCATTAGCAATATAAACAATACTTATGAAAACAAACATGAATCCGTTTGATATGATCCCTTTGTCTGTGTGCGTGCATAGACATGAGTGCAACTAGAGCATAGGAGGAATGTGATAAGGACTAAAATCGCTGGGGGCAATTGTGGCTAGAGAGTCGGACTTGTAACACGAAGGTTGTGGGTTTGAGTCTCAGGTCCGGCAGGGATTGTAGGTGAGGGGGGGAGTGAATGACCAGCGCTCTCTTCCACCCTCAATACCATGACTGAGGTGAGACCCTTGAGCAAGGCACCGAACCCCCAACTGCTCCCCGGGCGCCAGAGCAACAAAAAAAAAAAACTGCCCACTGCTCCGGCTGTGTGTTCACTGTGTGTGTGTGTGTTTTCACTACTGTGTGTGTGCACTTGGATGGGTTAAATGCAGAGCACAAATTCCGAGTATGGGTCACCATACTTGGTCACACGTCACTTCGCTTTCACTTTTTTCTGTCTTATGAAAAAAAGGCCAGTCATTTTAACATTTTAAAAAAAATTCTCTCTGTTCTTCGTAGGTCAAAATGACCTCAACTGTGCACAATCTCTGTAATACAAATATGATGCAGTTTTAATTTAAACAGGACAAATGACAGACTACTAAATTTAAATAGGCTCAAACTTTTAATGCATCTGTACCTAATACAGTTTTGTAAATGTAATTATTTTTTTTGTATCTGCCTGTGTCCACTTTGCTCATGTTTCAGAGAGCAGTTTTGTGATTCCGTATCGACTGATGTGTGAGTGGAAATACCATGCATGTGCCAGCGCATGTGTAAAAACATGCAGTGATCCTGATGCCACACGCTGCCAGTTCTTGCCTCTGTAAGATTCAGAATTTGATGCACTTTTATCCATCAGCCTTCGCTCTAGTACTCAAAGCACCCCCAGGGGCAGTAAGAATCACCTGGATAATATATGCCACAATGCTGTGAGGAAATGACACCTCTTAACTGGAAAGGTGTTTGGAGATGACCGGAATTTCACCAGAAAGTGGCATTTTGTAAGTGGGATCTCAAAAGAGATTTTTTTTTCTCCCAGTTTTGGAGGACAAGTTAACTGCAGCTTAGGCCATAGTTACAAGCTGCTATGTGAATAGCCCCATATGTTTAAATGTGTACCAAGTGAGAAGAAGAGAGAGAAAGATGACCATGACAGCATTGATTAGTGCAAATACTGCATCCTGTGTCATTTTGTGATGATGTTGGACGGTCATAGCAAACACATCACACAAATGCATATCTGCACATGTGTCCAGGTGATTCTTACTGTCCGTAGTGGCAGGGGTGAAATAAAACCAAGCTTTCTTGTTTGCTGTTTGTGTATATGCAGTAGAAAAATGCCCTCACAGGTATCCTTAAAATCACTTATTCTTAAAACTCATTGTAAAAGTGTCAGTGGTAGTGCACTCAAGGCACAGAAACTGTGTGTGTGCAGCGTGGAAGGCTGTTTCCCCCGCTGTCCAAAAACCATGGTGCTGGATGAAGTCACGAGGAGGTGTGTGTACCAAGAAGACTGTGAGTACCACCAGCATCTGCTACTTGAACATTTTTTCCCCTCATCAGCTTTGTTCAATGCAGACATGGTGGAATTCTGCTTACGATTGAAAAGTTTTTTTAAAATTTTTTTTATATTTCTCTGCAGGCATAACGCTTTCACCAACTCCTACTCCTTACATGTTTGTGACTCGATCTAACAGAACCACCACAGCTCCTACCACGATAGTTCCGACACCTATGACTACAACCCCGACCACCACAACTACCACGACTGCTCCCACAACGACCACTCATCCCACCACTGCAGGCACCACTAGCATGACTGCGGCTCCAACTTCAGCCCCCACCACATCTACCTTTATTACAACTCCTGAAATTCTTACATCCTCAACACCAATCACAGAAAGCCCTTTTGTTACCTCAACCCCGCCCACCACTACGCCAACCACACCACCTACAACTACCTCTGTTACCACTACATCACCACCATCCACCACTACAGAGATCCTGACCACAACTGAGGAAACAACCACTTCCATCATCACTACTACAACTCCTTTCACCACTCATCCCATTACAACAACAACCCCTCTTATCACCACAGAGATGGCCCCTGTTTCCACGGTAACTGAGGAGGACTTTATTTTGACGTCGACAGCAGAAACACCCCCAGAGCCCACATCCACTGCCCCCTCCTTGTCTCCCACAACACTCCGTGCAACAACCACCCTTCCTGCATTCGTGCTCCCCACTGGACCCTGCACAGTGAGTTTAGTGTTAAATATAATATTTTGTTAAATATGTCAGCATTATATAAAGACAACCCAAAGGAAAAACAGAATAAAAAACCCAACAGAGAATAGTATGGTTTGTTGATGTGGCGTTTAATTTTTCAGCCTGAAAATTTTATTTATTTTTTTTTCAAAAATCATGCAAGAACAGTTTTTCAGCTTATTATGACTGCCACATTATGTTTAGCCAATCAGGCAAACGTATGTACTGTCTGAGTGGGAAAACTTTTAAAACAAACAAAATTTTAAATTAAAAATAAATTTAAAATAAACTATTTTAAATATATGAAGTTTGTTAGGTTACTTTTTTTTAACTATCATATTGAGCAATCTAGCAAGCCAAATGTCACATTACAATTAAGTAAAACAGACTTGCAGTTAGTTCTTATTCTTACTCATTGTAATTTTTGATACTACATTAAACAAACTAAAAATAGCAAACTGCTTAACAAATTGTTTACTTTGATTACACAGTCTTTTGTATTGTCATTGAATTGAAGTTCAAAACAAAATGGTTCATATTAGTCAGCTAAGCAAACTGGATCTTAGATTAGTCTTAGATGCCAGTGTTTCTTACACAAACATGTTTTTTTTATTTGCTGAATTTATTTGATCACCAAATCACTCTGGCATTAACCCACACCCTTAACTCTAAATCTGAAAAGGATTAAATGTAGTGAAACCTCATGTCCGCGATCCAATAACTCCTTGTAGCTTGAGGCATTCTTGCCCTGCTGCCAGTGTGGCTAAATCAGTAATGTGGGGTGGGATTACAGAGGTGTGGTGTGGTTCTAATGAATTTACTGGCAAGCATTTTGTCACGGGGCAATTCATAATCACATCGGAAGGGTTTCTCAGGTCAAAACACAGTGTATCATGTAATAAATCTGATGAGGAAATGTGGTATGAATGTGTTTTTCTGTTGGTGTTTTGTTTTTGTTTAGCCTCCATTCTCTGTGCGAGTTGATGAGTGCAGCGAGTACATTTGCTTTAATGGGCAGCTGATGCTACACAACTCCTCCCAGCACTGCAGATTCAACATCACCCAACCGCAGTGTAACCTGCTGGGCATGCCCATTCAGATCAACACAGACCCTTGCTGTCCACTGTGGCGCTGTCCCTGTAAGACACACACCCTTTACTTCCCTATTCAGACACTAGAATTCGTATCGAAGTGAATAAATAGAGGATCAAAGTCAACGTTTGGCAAAATCCTCCATAAATAAGTGACCACATTAATAGATACACCTTTATCAGGGAAGCATGTCTCATACTGTAGGTGCAGTATATGATGCTGTACATGTGCAGTATATGATACTTTTACTGGCTGTAGCCCATGTGCTGTTATGCAGGGGTAGAAAGGGACCACTATACACACATCATCAATGCTGCTGCACCTGATACACTTTTATCACACACCTTACAATGTTAGTGTCAGCTATGAAGTCTGGACTCACTATTGGGTTTTAAGAGCTTAAGGGGTTAAAGATGATTGTATGGATGCACTACCACTCTCCATGTCTGAGATTAGCATAATGTTAACATGTTCACTGTCTGTCTCAGCTAGCATGGTTTACTGGATTCTGTGCCAAAGAGCTAATGCTACTCCAGATAGGCCTATGTTCTGTACCCTGTTCTTAGGCCCAGGGCAAAGACAGATCACTAATAGCTCATCCTGCTCATTAAGTTTGATTGACAGATTTAAAAAAAACAATAGCAGTAAATAAATACTGCCAGTAAATACATACCAGTATATATCCTGTATATTAGCATTCGGTCAAGGAAGATATAACACAAATATTAATATTGCTCATTTTATCTATACACGTAAGCCCAGATACCAGTACTGATACTGATGTGTGTGTACTGTCAGGCCGCTGCTCTATAATCTCAGACCTTCGCGTGATCACATTTGATGGGAACAATGTTGCTCTGTATGATAACGGCTCCTATATACTGGTTCACCTGCCCCGAGAGCACATTGTTGGACATGTCGAGAAATGCCCCACCAGTGAGGTGAACAGCGCACACTAACTTTACTATAGCCAATATCAATATACAAAATAACATGAATACTTGATTTTTTTTCTGAAGTATTAATTTATCTTTTTGTGTTTCAGAGTGTGAACTACATTAGACGACCTGTAGGTGTACTGCTGATATAAAAAAATTATTTTTAGTTATTATTATTTTTACAAAAGTTAAAGTAGAGCTTTTATGTCTTTAATTTGTGCCCCTTCTTGCCCCTCACTCTCTCTCTCACTCTCTCTCTCTCTCTAGACTCCTACAGGTGGAACCTCAGGCCTATGTTTTAAGAAGTTGAACATAACCACTCATGCCTACAGGATCATGATCAGTCGCCTTGACCGCAAGGTACACAACCATTTAAGATAGATTAGCTTGCTAGACATGTAATCATACTCAAGACACCGTGTGCCATATTATATTACACAACCTGTCTATTTAAACCTGTCCCCCCCCCCGCCAAGTATATGCCACATTTGAACAGGTAATAATTTATGACTTGTCAGTGCCACATTTTTGTAAAAATAATTTTTAGTTTTGTTTTATTTGTGTTACATTTATGAATATTAAGCTGTATGAATTTGTGTATGTATTTATGAATATTACGCTTAATGTTTTCTTTGCCTGGTTTAATGTAGGTATCTGTGAACCAGATCACAGCTCGGCTGCCGTTCACCAGACTGAACCTGCATATCGATGACACAGGGACCATGTACATCATTCACACCCCCAGTGGAATCAGTATCCAGTGGTACCACAGCACCGGCATCATGGTCCTACAGTACGGCGCCCCTGATAACACCTCCACCAGAGGCCTCTGCGGTCAGTGTGTGTGTGTGTGTGTGTGTGTGTGTGTGTGTGTGCCAAAGTATGCAGACTTTTGAATTTGTGCATAAGAACCCTTAAGAAATTGACCATAATGGCTAAAAAGGAAACAAAAGAAAACCATGGTCACTTTTTTTATCACTCCAGTTAACACAATAGAAAAATTACTAAACTTTAAAGGAAATATGTTGGAGTTGCAGAAGTCGTTTGATTACTCTTTGTTTTGTGACATGTGAATGACAGCTATAGTTTACAGAGTTGAGACAGAAAAGTAGAAGCCAGGGTAAGTTGGAGAAAAAATACATTACTTCCTCCATATCATATATAATTCAATATCAAGCTATGGGTTTCATCCACATAGCAACTTATGATAGTGTCATAAGAGTAAATTAACAGTTAATATAAGCACATAAGCATAGCAAGACCAGCGTAATGTCATGGCCAAGTATATAACACAACTGTAAATATCATCAAGAAAATGATTAAAAAGATACTACCCATAGTTATCATAAATTAAGAGAATCCCAAGTAAACAATAAGAGATTTGTGTTAAAGAAATCCTAAACTGGATATATGCAAGCATATCAATATCCCGAAGACATGATCAATGGATGATTGAAATCATTTTTCAAAGTTTCAGGTGTATTTGAGACCACTGTGTGCATTGTCTCTCAGGCTGCTGTGACGGTAACCCAGCAGATGACTTACGTTTGCCCAACGGGACTGTGATGCGAAACGTGGAGGACATCCCTGTGTTTCTTCACAGCTGGATGGTGGACACATCTGAGGAGACGGATTACTTCCGGAGAGTGGGAGACAACTGCACCACGGGAAACTGCACAACATGTTTTCAAATGCTCAACCAGAGCCCCTTCTCCAGGTGTCACCACAAGGTCCTGCACAGTTATAGAAATATTTATGAAACTTATGAAAATTGTATTGTTTTAATAGCAAAGACAGAACAGAATGAGGTACAGTATAAAATGACAGAATGAGGTACAGTATAAAAACAGTAAATGCAAGATAGCAAAGTAAAAAAAAAAAAAAAAAAATCAGTGTAATAAAGTACCTGAGTA
>CM040980.1:26518849-26568285 GCA_022985145.1 Pangasius djambal | reverse complement strand
AGTGACTAGTATGAATTATTCACTAACTGCAGTGAAACTAATAGAATGTAGCTTTGCTCATATATAGTAACAAATGTGAGGTAATAAGATGATTTAATTAAAGTAGTCAAATAAATTAATCAAATTAATGGTTTCCTCCGTCCTGTTTCCTATCACCAGCACAAGTGGGATTTCGGTATCTGATTTTTGATTTTCTATTATTTAACTATAGCCAAATAATGATTATAATAAATTATAAGAAGTAATTACTCTGTTCATCATTACGTTTAGTACTTATTAAGGTAAGTTCTGACGTTAAAGGTTTAATTTGGATATGATAGGTTCAGGTCGTTGAAAGTACTGAGACAATTTCCGTTTTAAATGAAAAAGTGGATTTTGCTATCAGATAAGTGTTATCAGATTTGACACAAACACCACTCAGTGTAATTATAGTCAGCCATTCACCTGGAGTGATCCATTTAAAAATCACATTTTTGATTTCACAAGTACTTTAAAGATTTAATGTACAAAGATATACAGAATGTTTTGTTTACGCTCAGTGAATGCTGAAGTGTAAATGATATTTTTATGTAGGTTTCACCAGATCAGTTCTGTGACAAAATCTGGGCAGGCGACCTGCACTACAAGGAGCACGAGTGTGACTTTCTTGCTGCTTATGTGGCCATCTGTTACACTCACCAGATCTGCTTCAGCTGGAGGAAAAGCAACTTCTGCCGTGAGTCCTCACATGCACAAACATATACACACAGATATACACCAGAGCTCATGCACTAGCTCTAGATTGCGTTCACATTCGTGTACATTTTGCGTTATTTATTGTTTGTTTGTTTGTACATGGCAGCTCTGAAATGTCCTCCTGGTAAAGAGTATAAGCCATGTGTGAACACATGCAAGACGATGACGTGTCAGAATCGAGATTATTATGAGGAGAGCACCTGTTCCTCCATTCGAGAGGAGTGCGTGTGTAAGAGTGGTACCATCCTGCACCGAGCCGACTCCGCGTTCTGTGTCACTGAGGACCAGTGTGGTGAGAAATCAAGGGCTCATGTAATGAAAATGGAGAAATAAAGGATAAAGTCACAAGTCTGGGCGTGGTAGAGGTAGAATGGTTAAGTGATATCAAATTTAATACTCAGTATTATCATAAAGACATGCTTTTAGATTTTACTTATTATAAATTTTATTTATTATTGAATTTGCTCCAGTATGGCATTTACAGTATGCATATTCTAGCTTCGTCAAGGAGTCAGTGGTAGTTTGGTAAGTTAGACACTTAAAACCTTTTGAGAAACCTTCTCATCTTTTAGACACTAGCACAGAACCCTGCTGATTAGTGACAGATATGTTGTGTTTTTGTATGTTATAAGTTATAAACATATTCCTGTTCAAAATGTGCATGTCAGTGTGTACGGATAACGATGGTTCGCCGCGGGCCCCAGGGGAGGTGTGGAATGGTTCTCTGCGAGGCTGCTGTCTGTTCACCTGCCTGGAGAATGGCAGTGTCGTCCCGGTGGAGCCCGAGTGTCCTCCTGAGCCTGCCCCTCTGTGTGAGCGTGAGGGCGAATACTACATCGATGTGCTGGAGGAGGGTGCTTGCTGCCCTAAAAAGATTTGCGGTATACACACACACACACAACAGTACATAGAAAATATCTTCTGAGCATGTATGACTATGGGCTAATATGTTTGAATGTCTGTATGTATATAGAGTGTAACATAACCATTTGCCAGAATGACATTCCTTCCTGTGAGATTGGGAACAAGCTGGTGATTGGCTATAGCACCCTCTCCTGCTGTCCTGAATATCGATGTGGTCAGATAAGTTCTGATGCCTCAGCAATTCACTTCTAAAATACAACGACTTGCCCATTTAGGTGGAAATAATAAATCTGAGGTCAATATTTTGTTGCAGAATGTGATCCCCTGTCCTGTCCCAGTGCCCCAATGCCAGAATGCAAAGAGGACCAGTTCTTGGTCGAGGTCAGAGGGCAGCATGCCTGCTGCTATAACTATCTATGTGGTAAGAAGGCTTTGATGGGTACGCTTTTGCTGCTTATCATTAGCAATCAAGAGCTAGATTCCATAGCTCGATTCGCAAATTGTGTTTTATGTATAACTTTTCATAGAGCTTGGCCAAATTCTGACAAATAGTTGGGGTGAAAAGACTAAGTTTGCTAAGCAGATACAGTGAATTGAAAGAGTGTGCAGAGGAAACTGAGGAAAAGGTGAAATAAAAACACAAGTCAATCAGCATGAGTGGAAATGACAGGGTAAAAAAAGAAGAGTACAGTTTTAGGATTTTAGGACAACATTTCTGTGCTTCTCAATTGACTTGATTGACTTAAACCCAGACTTAAATCCTGCTCAGCTTTATTAAATCGCAGACTAACTTATACGCTATATTGGAATCGGCAGGGGTTCTCAAATTATTTGCAGCTCAAATTATTGGACCCCCTCAGTACATAGTTCATGAACTATTCAAATATTAGGTCCATTAGTGAAAAGTATATTATATTTTCTGGATATTTATTGAGACCATAGAGCTTTTCACTTTGAACTTTCAACACATTAGATCCAAGTTGACATTATTATTTATAGGGGTACTTAGTTTTAAGCTAAGATTTTGGTTAAACCCATTTAATTCAAGTGACTTGTCAAACAGGCTAATAACTATAGGAACTTGGTAATAAATTTTTGTAATGGTGGTTTGTGATTTCCACTGCTGAAATAAAAAAAATTACAGACCCCACATTGAGATCCATTGTTCTAGAGGATCAAATAAAAACGGTTCCTGTTTAGGATGTAAAAAAAAATGAACTCCCATTTCAGAAACTGTAAGTCAGTACAAAGCTGTCAAAACTGTTGCCCTGCCTCCATGGGATTGCAAATGACCGTCTCCTACTTAGCATGAAAAACCGCTGGCTGCTGTGTCGCTTCATGTTGTGGCCATGTAAGGCAATTATTCACGCACGGTGTTATTACAGTAATATCCCATGTTACTATATTTAGTACAAGAATTCAAACTGCACTGTGGCTCAACTAAAATAATAACACTTAAGATGTGTTTAAAACAGTAAAAAAAAATAACCTTTGGTCTATTTATGTGGGTGTCCAGCTTGTCAGAGTCATGTGATTGGACATGAGATTTAATTATTTTAACCACTACACGAATGGCTTGAAACTGAAAACCATGAGTGTTTAGGCTCCATGAAAATACTGTATTGAAAAATGATTCATTCTCGAATATGGCCGATGTAGTCTCTAATATGATTTGAGTCTTTAAATTGCAGTATGTGTTATACTGTGTGTGTACTACAGTGTGTGAGTCCTGTATGGAGCCCATCCCTGTATGCCTGCCTGGGGAGATTCTGGTTGTGGATATGAACACTACTCATCATTGCTGCCCCCATTATCGCTGTGGTAATTCAACACGCAAACACTAACTAATGATGCAATCTAATATAACTTGTCAATTTGTGCTTTGACATAGAAAGGTGAACACACATCAGACTCAACAATGAACATAAAATAGTAAATTAGTTATCACATAGCTGTTAGGTCTCTTGGTGTTATTGATTTAATTGGTAATTTACTAAAAAAGACTGTGCAAACTTAGTTACATTTTAATTACACTTGGGGCGATTACTAATTGAACTTTCTCAAAAAATGTCAACATGGTGTCATAACTTAAAAAATTAAAAAAACTTCAAAATATCAGAAAAAATAAGAGTGGATCATTAGTGTAAAACCTTCTCTCAAATATGGGAAACACAAGCGTCTTAATGGTTAGTAACAGTGAAGATTGCAACCGTACAGCACTGTTTATACATCATCAATCTCCTTTTAATCAAATATTAAAGCATAAGTTGAATATTCATTGGTTTTTTTTGTAGTGTGTGATGTGAGCCTGTGTCCTGAGCCCAGCATTAGCTGTGTTATTGGTACTGCACTTGTTAAGACACCTGTACCTGGCAGCTGCTGTCCAGACATCCACTGTGGTAATACTCCCAGACACACAGATCCCCCATATATATTCAAACAAATGCATTGATCCGTTTTGTTCACAGTACTGTTGTCTCTCCCTCAGAGTGTCGGTGTGACAGTATTGCACGGCCTCAGTGCACTGTGGTGAGTTCCTGTTCACAGCATGATGTGTGTATCTCTCTGTACCTGTATGATTCAACAACGTAGGTGGTCACATCATGCAGGAAACACAAACCCTATGCACACGTACATAAATTCTAGAGATCTAGAGAGCATTGTTTTTAGTTGAGCAATGTCTCTTAGTTCTCATTTAATTTATGGAATTTATTTCAACATAAACATGTATGCACTTTTAAACACATAAAATGTTTGTGTTCTAATCATTGTGGAACTGTTGGATTTTCCAAAAAAAAAAGATTCTATATATTCTATGAATAGTAATATATTCTAGTCAACATGTTGGGCTTGCAGGCTTGTCAGACATAGCGACAGTAAATACATGGGTGGGATTAATCGGAGAAGAAATTTTGGAAAATTATTTCATGAGTTCATTTTTTACCAAACACACATTTTTATATTTTATCTAATTTCTCTCAGTGACCTTTGACCTTTTTCTTTCGTGCTTGTCAGGGAGAAATTCAAGTGGAGGAGCCAGATCACAGCAGTACCTGTGGCTGCATTCAGTACTTGTGCAGTAAGAAACACACACACACACACACACACACACACGCTTTATACAGTCTACACACTGATCGATGTGATTTAACATAATCACCCATTGTACTTAAAATATGTTCTCCTTGTGGGTGTGCACCTGCTTTTGTGTGTATGCGTGCGTGCGTGTGTGTGTGTGCGCGTATGCAGAGAAGGCAGATGTATGTTTATTTCAGGGAGTGACTGTGCTGAGTCCAGGCCAGTCTATGGTGCAGTACGTTGAAGGAGAGCTGTGCTATACTGTGCAGTGCCTCACACACACAGACCCCAGCACAGGTTTCTACGCCATGGATGTGACCACTTCAAACTGCTCTGAAAAGTGTGAGCCTGTGAGTCCTACACACACTATGTATTATTATATATGTACATTACTCTGTCCTATATAGAAAATATTTTAGCCGTAGTCTTAGGTGTAAGGTGTCTTACATAACCCTAAAGTATAAATGGTTTAATAGGTTTCAACAGATTATGAAGTGCATTTTCCTTTAAGATGCATTTGCGTGCACTACACTAAAAAAAGAGAGTAATCAAGTGTAAAGCCTGTTATTAGGTTTTCACGAAATGATCAGGAAATCCTATAAACAACTACAAGCACGGACATGGATGCCTAGGACTAAAGAAAAGACTGTAATTATGCAAATAATTATGAATACATGTAAAGCATATCTATAAAGCTAATCCTTTGGTATTCGTTTTGGTGTTTTAAGGTGTAAAAATCTGAGCAGGAGGCTGACCATGGCAGAATTTACATGTATAAAGATACCTAAGAACCTTTGAATTAGGATAGGAAGCTGCAACGGCATTGTATTAAAATGTTTTCTGATGCTTCTCTTGAGCCTGATTACAAACAGAAAAATACAGTATATACTGTATGTAACACATGTATGTATATTACATATTTTGTACATATTACATAGATTACATGTATTACTCGTGTAGATCTGAGTGCTGTGTATGGTCACCTGTATCTTGTTGTCTGGTTCTAAAGCACCAGGTGTACGTCCCGTCCTCTGACCCCCATGTGTGTTGTGGCTCGTGTAAAAACGTCTCCTGCTCATTTACCAGTGAAAACGGAACTACAGAAGTATTTACGGTATACCCGACTCTTTTTTTTTTTTTTTATTTATTGTTTATTAAATGTAATACACACACACAAGGGTTTTCAAAACACTGATTGATTGCAAGCAACTTTATTTCTATCTTATTATATAATAATAACGATAATAATGTTCTTAAAATATGGCCCAGAAATGTATTTACACTAGTTTTATTGTGAAATTTATTGTGAAAGTAGTAATTTGGACCATTATTCTTAACTTTAGAGTTTTCTTTCTCCCTTAATATGTAATGGTTTATGAGACAACATGGTTAAAGTGTAAGGATAATGTTTATGCATTTTAAGAAGCTTATTTCAATGCAAAAAGTCATGTCTTGGCTTTGGCCCGTATATTGTATAGTACAGTTATCTCATCTATATTTAATCTTTAAATGAAGCTCAGTTGTGGGTCATTTTTGTGTGATTATAGGCAGGTAGCTCTTGGGTGTCTAACTGCACACGCTTCGACTGCATTGAGACAGCGGTGGGAGCGGTGATTCTCGCCTCTGGAGTCGTCTGCCCTCCTTTCAATGACACCGAGTGTATTCAGGTCTGCAGAAAAATCAAGAGATCTCAGTCATTCTGAGAGCGGATGTTTTTATAAACCCACGTTTCTAATCCTCACGATCTCTTTTCAGAATGGTGGTGTGGTGCAGACCTACGTTGATGGCTGCTGCAAGACATGTAAGTATTCAGGTGGGGTGGTGGCTTCTTGTGGTTTCTGGTGGTTGCTGGATGCTGATTGGATGATGGAGGTGGCCGTGGTGGGTTTTTCGGTTATGGCTGCTTTTTTTTTCGCTCTGTGGTTGAATTGAGTCCTGCTGTCCTGGAGGAAATGAAGCCCTCTCTCACTCTTCTTTGACTCTGTCTCTGTCTTTTTATTTCCATTCCTCACTCCATCTTCAGATATTTTTTTCTTTTACATTGCATTCAGAAAATGTTACCTTTTTTTTTTTTTTTTTTCTTTCTTTTTTTTCCTAAGATAAGTAACATATATATTGATAGGAAGCGAATTAAAAAGAATTCTGTAGCGCTACTAACAAGACCAGGGCTAAGATTTAGGTTGTAAGAGATTTTTTTCTTAATTCTGGGACCATATTTTTTTGTTTCCTGGGTGTATTAGCTTTGGAGCTAGCTGGGTTCTGCACTAGGTTGCTAAGATTTTTTTAAAAATTACGGCTGTTAAGTAGGGCTGCATGATAAAAATGTACACTCATGATTATTTTGCTCAATATTGAAATCGTGATTATTTATCACTTTTATCATTGTAACTGAACAAAAAAAACAGCTTTTGTTTTCATACCATATTTTTGAATTCTCAGTGGACAAATTACATTCCCTGGATAGTGCAATAAAGCACACTCCTTCCACTTTATCACAATGCGTAGCGATTTCTTTTAAATTTGGAGGATATAAATTTACTTGGAGGATGGACACTGGAGTGACTGACTTTTTATTTAAATATAAATTTAAATGCTAATATAGTTTTGTGGTTTCAGGTTCTATAATTTGTAACATTTGAACTGTTTATGTAAAGGCGAGTCCTGACGATGCGTTTCCGGAGCACTCGCTAATAAGTGACGGTGTCCCTTGTATTGCTGCCCTGCTAGTTGGTGCTCTATACAGAACAGTCCAAATAGTGTAATATGAACTGGCTGAGGGAGTGATCGGACACAGAGTTGCTAACTGTTTCTATAACTGTAGCTAAGCTCAATAAAATCATAATCGATTATATTTAATTGAGAAAGCCAAAAATAGTGATCAGAATTAAAATACAATTAATTATGCAGCCCTATTGTTAAGGTCCTAGAATGATTTTGTAGAATTAAAAACCATGAATGCAGCTTAAGTAAATCAGCGTTTGACACTTTATAGGTCCCTTATTCATACTTATCTACATTGTTATCCAAAACTAGCATGACTATTGGTTTGCATGAATCTGTCTTTAATAATCTTTTCATAAATCTCCACCATGACCTTTTGATTAGACTGGAATTTGCATGCTTGGGAGCTACGAGATGGCTTTGAGAAGATGCTCTGGCATGTGCCCTTTCTGTTTGTGTTCACAGGATTTTTTGACATTTATAAATTATACGTTTGGAAATGTTACATGTTTAAGTTAATGTTCCTGTAAATATGTGTTGCGGTGAGAGTTTCTGTGTTTGCATGCATGCAAGTGTGTGAAGGCATGTGGTTTAGTTGTTGCGGGGTGTTGCTGTGGGGTGGCTGCTATGCTTCGAGTACTCCGAGGTGAGGACTGAGTTGTGGGATTTCCACCTCGACACAGTGCATGCTGGGAAGGCAGCATTTGTGACCTATGGTCAATGTGTGAAATTGTAAATATGACCCTGTGTGTTTCTCAGGTGCTGGACTTGGTTTGTTACCTTTTTCCATTAGTCCTGTAACTCCCACTGCTAGTACTAACTGTGACACAGGTACTTTCCAACCCTCTTCCTCTCTTTTACTATACCGTGTGTGTGTGTGTGTGTGTGTGTGTGTGTGTGTGTGTGTGTGTGTGTGTGTGTGCTGACCCAATCCATATTAAAAATGACTTATACCAACTTTAAGAATCTAAAAATACTGATAAATAGGAATGCATCGATACTGATACTGGTACCAGTGAATCAGTTCCATACAGTGCTGAAAAGAGCAGTGAAAAGAGAATGAACTACAGCATCTTCTTACAGGCAAATTACAGGCAAATGTATACACACATTTAAAATAAATAATGCAGTTTCTTTTTATAACATTGGAATTTCAGCACATTACTTTGCTTAAAAGTTCAGCATTCAAATACTTTTGAATATTAATAAGTCTATAGTGTGTGTATGTGTACATCTCCCACAGCTGTCCACCAGAGTTGAGATCTTGAGACTGTGAAAGCCATAGCATATAATTTACATCATTTTCATCCCCATCACATCATGCGGAGAGCCCTCGTGCTCTGTGAATGGGGGTGGGTTCATCCTGGAAGAGACCACGCCCCCATCAGGATAGGCTCAGTTCAGAGAGTACAGGGGAGCTCTGTTCCTTAAGTTTCCTCACTTCATTTCTCCCATAGCAACAACTAATGATGTCCATAATGCTATGTCCATTGTTGTTGAAGTGTCTCACCACTGCAAAGGAGAAATCCTTCATTATGATGCTATGAAGGTGCTTGACAGAGTGATCAGCCAGTCTCCTCATGGTTTCTCAGATGTTCAGATGCATGCGTGATGAGTTACAAAAATGGATACTTTGGCGACTATAATTTTGTTGGCTCTATTAATAAATCTGTAAGCAGAACATCTTGAATGGTTGCATGAAGAGGTACCATGGTTATTATTTGCCATATTATTTAATTCACTACCGACAAGCGTGTCTTTGTACTTCAGTTGTAATAGTAGATGTGTTAAAAGTTAAGTGTAGTACACAGAGTTTGGAAACAGGATGTGTTGGACAGAAGTCCTTCATCAGCTGTGCAAGCAAAGTGCTTCTGAGGCACAGCGGGTGCAACCAGTTATATACCATAAATTATATACTTAATGAGACCCATTTTTGTGCATAAAGTAAACCAAAGCTCATTTAGCCAGGAATTTCTATCAAAAAAGCACAACAAACGTAGAACATGGGATCTTAAACATTCCAGTGTGGATTTTTCCCTTTAATACTGAAAAAGTTTCAACAGTAACAACAGCAAGAACTTACAACATGAATACACTTACACACATGTAGAAAGGCGTGCATCCTGCATACCACACACTTCAACACACACTTCACCACTTGTACCTCCCGCTTGGCACAGATGTAGAGTGCAAATCAGTGATTTATGGCATGTTGAAATGTGCTGATAACTCACCTCTCTCGTGTGGGCCAGAGACTGACTTTCAGTGTCAGAGTTTAAAACTGTAAATGAAATGCCCTTATTGGTGTTGGACAAAATAGCTTCCAACTGCTATAACATTTCTTTTAAAGCTAGCTGGTCTTAGCAAAGACTACAGCTAACAGCTGTGTGTGACATAGCATCACCATGGAGACAGACTTGTCAATCAAATGGAGTCTCCATGGTTTAGGTACAATAGTGAAGCTCAAAAAGTGTCTATTGTGAACACTGCAAAATAAAGAACAACGCTGACCTTTTCAGTTGAGAGATTATTTCCCTGTCGTTTTCTTCTGGCCTGTTTGAGTGGGCGGGGTTATATTGTAAGTAGGTGACATCAGGTTCTTCCATGTACGAATCAGAATTCAGTCACAGAAACTGATGTGACTTCTTTTTAGCACAATGCTCTTCTTTGAGCAACTGTGCTCAAAACTGCATCTAACTAGCATTTTAGCATTGTATACAGCATTCTTAGAGCAATAGTATCTGTGGTCATGGTTAGTAGTTCTTTTTTTTCCCCCCCTATTTTCTTCCCAATTTGGTGACCTGCCAATTCCTACCTACCAGCCAACTCTCCCCATCATACAACACCTACCAACCAGGGGGGGTGAAGGCTAACACATGCTTCCTCCAAGACAGGTGAAGCCAGCCAACCACACCTTTTCGATTTTGCTGCTATGGCATAGGGGGGCGTAACACATTCGGGAGGCGTAACACATTCGGGAGGCGTAACACACTCGGGAGGCATACTTCTGCATACATGAGCTCACAGACATCCACGATTGGCTAGTGTCACTGTGATTGACATGGGAGACAGAGAACGTCATCCATCCCACCCAGAGAGCACGGACAATTTTGCTCTCTTTTATGGCTGTAGCATTTTGCATGGCTGTAGCATCATGTTCAGCAGTTGCTCTAGACATTTCTGCCTAGCACGGTAAAAGGCCTCTGGGTAATTATCCGATAGCTGCTGTGATGAGTGATTATAACACATTAAGGCTTTTTTAATGCCCTAACCCTTTCGCTTCTTCACTACTGTAGTGCCTACTGTTGCAGCATGATGCTTTGCTAATCATATTCATAATCATTGTAGCTTTTAAACTAGCTAAACACAGGAAGCAAAACTCAAGCATGCACAGCCTACAGTCTTGCCTTATTTTCACCACACCAATAGTAATATATTCAAATACACCAGTACAACTTAATGATATGCAACTTAACAAATTGCTGTGGAAATGCTTCACTTTGTCATTCCTGTCATCTTTCCACCACTGTTGTCAGGCTATTTCTGTTGCTAGGGAGATGCAAGTGTCAATCATTATGCAGTGTGACACGCCCAGTGTTTCAGGTGGTAATTAGCTAGAACTAAATTGTTTTTAATGATATATTTGTCTTGAATTTCCTCTTGGTTAATGTTACTAAGTGACCGTTTTAATATTTGAAACCATGTTGACAGAGTTTAAATGCTAGGTATTGCAAAGTTTTTTGAAGACAGGCTAAGTGTATGAGTTACTGTGATTGGGTGTTTGTGTGTTTCCATCACACTGCCTTTCTCCATGTGCACAGGTAAAGAGGACGGAAAAACGTGCAAAAGGGTTGCCATCAGGACCACTATCAGGAAAGATGACTGCAGAAGTAATGCACCAGTGAGTGAGATTGGTTTCATTCCCACACTGGGTAATCATCTCCTTAATCATCCAGTCCTCATTACTCTCTCTGTCTGTCTCTCTCTCTCTTTCAGGTAACAGTATACTCCTGTGATGGGAAGTGTCCTTCTGCCACCATATTTAACTTCAACATAAACAGCCATGCACGTTTTTGCAAGTGCTGTCGTGAAAATGGCCTACAGAACCGCGTCATCCAGCTGTACTGCACTCGCAATGCTACTTCTGTGGAATACAACTTCCAGGAGCCGATGGACTGCTCATGCCAGTGGAACTAATAACTGATAACAGTTTGTAGATGTGCAGTACCTTGGCATTTTCATCTCTATATACCCTCTCAGTGGACGTGCTCAGTTAATACCGCACAGATCAGTACAACCACAAACTACTAACTCCATATATATATATATATATATATATATATATATATATATATATATATATATATATATATATATATATAATTTTTTTTTAAATTCTGAATTAACAATCTTGGGAATATTACATAATCACATAGTCAGTAGATGAATGTATGACTAATAATCAGTCAGCTTATATGTGTCAATATATAAGGAATAATAAAAGAAATAATGTATGTGCCCAAATACAGGTTATTAATATCAATATAGCACGCAGTTTTGTTTCTCAAGAATATTTTGAAGCAAAATTGATTCTTGCACCTTGCATGTAATTAAGTAACCTAGGCAAGTCAGTACTATTTTAGATGCATTTTCAGATTTTTGTAACGTTTTTAACCTCTTGTTTTATTTAAGAAATAACTGTACTTTTTGAACAATTTGCCATCAACATTTTTTAAAAAACACTTAAACCCCCGACAGGGATAAATAAATAAGCCAGATTTGTGAAAGTCTGAGTTCTATTAAACTGAAAATGTGCCATTTCTCTTGTGATCTGCGAGTTGATAACCTGTTACAGATGTAGTTGAGAACTGTTCCAAGCTCTAGCACACAGGAAGATATTGAAAATAGATATCCCGAGACAGGTAGGCAAATATCAAAACCAGAGAACACCCATAATCAAGAATAAACAATACAAAGTGCTAAAAAAAAAAAAACATACACTATGTGGTCAAAAGTATGTGGACATCTGACTATCACCCATATGTAGTTCTTCCACAAACTGCTGCCAAGTTGGAAGCACACAGTTGTACAGAATGTCTTTGTACGCTTTTACCATTACAATTTCCCTTCACTGGAACTAAGAAGCCCAAACCTGCACCAGCATGACAGTGTCCCTGTGCACAAAGCGAGCTCCATGAAGACATAGTTTGCCAAAGTTGGAGTGGAAGAACTCGAGTGTCCTGCACAGAGCCCTGACCTCAACCCCACTGAGCACCTTCGAGATGAACTGGAACACCGACTGCACCCCAGACCTCCTCACCAACATCAGTGCCTGATCTCAATAATGCTCTTCGCAAAACCCCACAGACATATTAACGGAAACTAATCCAATACCCAATAAAACTACAGGACATGGACCCGGACCACAGGGTGGCTCTGAAGGTTGCACCTTCATTTGTAGGGGCAGAGAGACAGCAGAAAGAAAAGAAGCGCAAAAGAAAAACACAACTTTCTCTCTCTGCAAGGTTCTATATTGCATGGAAAGTTACATGACACCAGGGCAAACATAGAAACAACCCAGGTCATAGAGACAAGCACAGGAACTGAATCACAGTGTGAGACAGGCACAGGCACAGACTATACATAACTATGCATATGCAAGATGGCTGCTGCTGTTCTTGCCTTTTTGTCAAGATACCCATTATCATAGATTTCTCTACTCCTGCCATCTTCACTTATGCAAAATCGCACATATTGGTCAGGCATGGTCTGAGGCATAGACTGTCTAGGACAGGGTAGAACAGGAACAGTGCTAAAAGCAGGGGACTGGGACTCATACTAGACCAGTGACTTTAACAGACTGTAACTGTTACCCAAAATGTGTTCACTCTTGGTGATTAAAGCCAAAGTGTACAAAAGCTTTAAGGCAGACAAATACAAGTTCAGCCTTAATGTTAGAACAGTAGCACAAATCAAAATGGAAAATGTTCTGTTCTGTATGAAGTCACAGCATGTCAAAAATTAAAAAAAAAGAAAGAAAAAAAACTATATTAAACATAGTTATTTATTAAAAACAGACTAACGGGCTATTTAGCAATTGCTAATGGTTGTCAGTCAGAATCAGCTTGTGCACATAAGCACTAGTTGCCGCCATTGTTACCGTCTAAACTAAAACTTTTAAACTGTATTGCATTTTAACTACAGAGTGTAAAAAGTCTTGTACCACTCAGTTGTCGAGTAAACTATTCTTAGACAGTAGTCTATAAAGACAAGCCTGGGGATGTTCACTACACCACATTCTCCACATTCACATTCTCCTGAAACATTGACCTGCTCTTCATGTCCTCATCAGCTGCCTGTCTGTGGATCATCCCACGCCAGGGCTGAACTCTGTCCTGCTGAGCCGTGTTGTTTTTTATAGCAAAGCAATTAAAATTGCTGGCAGGCTTCACCTCCTCCTCGTGCGAAACTGCTGAGTCAGGACTTAAGATGAGTGGTCTTGGTCAACAGCCATTTATCTTTGTGGTTCAGATGCCGAGCTGTGTTTGGTCTGCATAGTGAAAAGAAATCTCGCTGCATCACATCTGCAAGAGATTCACAAGGCTGTGTTGCAAAATGCGAGTTTATTTTCAAGCTTACTGCATCCAAGAGAAACAGCTCTCTGTTGTGTACTCATGTTGGATGAACATTATTAAAATAACTGTAAATCATGCAACTGATACAGACGATCTTTCTTCTGAACTCAAGAATGTGATGCTTAGCACCTCTCATTTAGATGACTCTGATTATAGATATTATAGATTTATAGGTCAATTTTGTTAACGCAGTCTGATTCAGTCTGAGTCAGTCCCAAGTCTGATTTATTTTCTTTAAAGAACATTGCACATTAACACTAGCATTAAATTGAATTGAATTGTATTGTATCATGCAGCTTATTACAAGGCAAATGCATGATAACAGGAAACTTTTAGCAGCACGGAATTAGGCATGGAGGCCTTTGAGTAGTAATAAAATTTGACTTTCACACTGGTTGCGTAATATTTCCAGCTAAATTCTTTTGCTTCTGATTGAAATGAAATCAATACAAGACCCAATCAACCACAAAAAGATGGACGAGATGGACATCAGTGAAGATAAAGTTGATTCTGCTAACACTCACTATAGCTACTGAAATGTTACTCTGAATTCAATGTGGAATTAATTTCGATGCTAGGACTTTTGGCTCCATTTTAATGTTACAACACATTTCTGGAAGTAGATTTACAAATCTTTTTGAGGGTGGTGCAGTGGGTCATGTTGCTGCCTCACAGCTCCAGCGTCTTCATTTCACTCCTGAGCTGGGGTTACTGTCTGTGTGAGGTTTTGCATGTTCTCCCTGTGTCTGTCAACCCAGAAGGTCCTCAAGAAAAACATGCTGGCAGGCTACGCTAAATTGGCCCTCGGTGTAAATGGTGTCCTGTGATTGACTGTCATCCCATCCAGGGTGTATTCCTGCCTCACACTGCATGTTCCTGGGATAGACTCTGGATGTGGTTAATGAAGATGAATGAAGAATGTCTTGAAGGTAGATTAGAAAACACTGGACTTACACCAGCATCCAGGAGAGGTATATTACTCTTAAGTTGGCTGAGAACTTATTTTATTCAGGTGTGTCATGCAAAAATAACTTAAATAACTTCTTTAAAACTGCATAAAGACTCTGTAGTATTATATAAGAAGAAAAGATGCTCAGGGGGACTTTACTAAACATTCCTTACTTCAGAGTGTGGCGCCAGTCTCCTGAAGAGGGGGGCGGGGCTAGTAGCTATGACAACGACCTACTGACAGCATGCAAACCGCATACTATAGGCTACTTCCTACTGACCAGTAGTAGGTGTAACAAAAAAAAAAGATGGCCCTGCCCCTTTTATTTAGTGCGGGAGTGTGCGGTATTTGTGGTGAAGAGACACCAAGTCACTACATCGAACTGTTTTTTTCTTTCGTTTGAATTCATTTTAGGTATTTCTTGCAGGAGATACAGGCGTGGAAGTGAAAATATTTTCTTTTCATCATGAGGAAGGGAATGTAAAATATCCAGATGTGTGTGCGGACCTGGAGAGCAGCACACACTGAGCAGCGTGAGGTCTAATTAATGACCTCTTTAATAAAAAAAAAAAAAAAAAGTTTTCTTGTTCAGATAGCAGTGTGACAGTTTGGCTAAGACACTGCAGGTTGTTCTTTCTTTTCTCACGGATTTCTCAGACACTGGAAATAACTAATGGGTAAAACATCTCCTCTGAGACTGCTGGGGTTTCTGATACAGGTAATAAATCTCATCTCAGCTCATCACATCACATCACATCTAAGCTCATCTCAGCTCACCACATCACAACTCATCTCATCTTAGTTCATCTCATCTCATTTTAGCTCATCACATCTCATCTCATCTCAGCTCATCTCACCACATCACATCTCGGCTCGTCACGTCACGTCTTGTCTCATCAGGTCTTGTCTCAACTCATCTCATTAAAACACATTTTACGAAAAACAAACGTGTATATCAGACCTTGACATAGGAAATAATGTGTGCTTTTTCCCCAAACATGTCTTTTCATTTGCTTCTTGTTTTTTTTTTAATTTTTTTGTGTTTTGTGTTTTTTGTGTTACTTTTAACACTTCTAGTGTTTTGTCATATTTAGCACAAGCAGCAGGTTATTCTAAGACAAATACATGTTAGAATATAGTCTTGTAGCCATGATTACTTTACTTCTAACTTTGACCTGTGAAAAAATAAATAAATAAAAAGCAGTAGTGTGGATGTGAGCAGTCTACATTGTGATTAACGCGTTAAAACGTGTCACACTGTGTGCATATGCAAATCTGAAAAACATTATAGGATGTAAGGGATAGCCTAAACTTGAAGGATTCTAAATCATATTTATTATTTCAGGATAAATGATGCAGTTATTATTAATATTGGACTCATTTACATTGATGCCTCTACAGAGCTGAAACATTCCATGTTTAAGGTGAAACTTGGAATGTTTCTAGACTTGTAATAATCTTATAGTGGCATCATACATTAAAAGACTTTTTGGCAATATTGCCAATGTAAAAGATTTGGCCAGTTTCTTAATTTGTGTCTTTAAATTTTTCTTCTGACCCATAAATTAGCCCCGCCTCCAGCTGGATGAAGAACTCTTCAGCTCTGCTCCTTTTCCCCAAAAAGCAACTCAAGAATATTCTGTAGTTTCAGCTGAGAGGATGTGGTCAGCTGGGGGAAGAGGGAAGCTTTTCAATCTGAATTGCAATTGCAGTTCACTTTGCAGGCAATAGAGGGGTCTAAATATTACAAACTACCGCTTTAAAACAGTGGCTCTTAAACATTTTTACTCTGAGGCCATATCTGTGAATAGTAAATGTCACTGCGGCCTCACAATCCCTTCTACACATCTTTCGCTGACCTGCACGTACAAGAGGGCAATGTTTGAGATTTTCCAGCAGCTCCCTTGATGCTCTCCGGTGTGCAGACTGATTCTTTAAAACATTGCATGCTTCAAAATAATGTTAAGAATGTACTCTATATGCACCCTTGTGTAGGCTGTGGAAACAGTAATAAATACCAGGATTAAATCTCCAAAACAGAAAATATTAAAAATATAATCAGGATGCTTTTTCCTTTTTTCCCCTTCACTCAGGCTGTGAGTTTTCCTGGTCTGAGTGGTCAAGCATCAGTCCATGTACAGGTGGAGTTTTGCAGCTTTCCACTCAGCCTTGAGCCTGATACTTATACACTTTTATTGGGAAACAAGGTATAAAATCAGCACACACAGTACTGCTAATCTACACATTACAGTTAATTTTATGCCACTGTTATAATATATTCATAATTATGTGTATAATTATATACATACAAGGCCATTTATTGACATGAAACATGAGCTATGAATTGAATTTGGCCTCCTTTTATACTGTATTAAATGTATAAGGAAGACATGACATGACATGATACATAATACCTATAACTGAAGTACAACTATGCAAATAAAGCATGTGCTATAAAAAAGACTTGTCATCATACATTCTTACCATGTGTCATTTTAGCCGTAGTGACTGAGGTACAACACTAACTATGACTGTGATACACAGGCACAATGCTGCAGAGTTCATAGGTCAAAGCCTTTTACTGAGAATAATGAACAAAAATGATGTATAGGTTTTGTTTAAAAAATTATAAACTCATTGAGAATGAATCTGATATTTCAGTTTATACTTATATGATTGTGGAATCTAGCAATTAGTCTTTATACCACAGCAATTCACAGGTTTATATTAATGTGGTTCTATTATGTTATCATTTTTCATTCACAGGGACTTAAATGGCAGACCCTCCACATAATATAAAACTAATAATAAAGAAAGAACAGTGTTGTCATGATGAAGAGTTTCATCATAATGGCTGATTATAGCTGCCAGAATAACAGAAACTAACTTGTTTTGAGGACATTACATGTAACTACAAATGGATAAAAAGCATAATGTTTTTCTTTAATAAATAAAAAAAAAAATGCTGTGTTATAAGAGAAATAAAACACTTCAGGTCATGCTGTTATAGGAAACGTATCAACCTCCAGGTGGTTGGCGTCAGTCAACACCACACTGCCATGTTATTTATTATTTTTTATTTTTATTATTTTCCTACTCAATAATGTGGACACCCACACAAGTGTTTTATTCATTACATAGCACATATACGTATGTGATTAGGTGACTATGTAATAAGTGTGACGGCTCTACCTCATTTCCGCTGTGCATCATGTCTTGTATCGTCTCTGTGTCAGGTGCTGAGCAGCAGTGTGGTGTGTCGGAGTGTGTGTGAGTGTATCATGGTTGTACATGTGCCGCAGTCACCTCCTGAACTGAATCTGACTTTGCAGTCGCATGAACAGGAGCAGCTGTTGGAAGCCAGATTCTTCCGGCTGGGTGAGATCAGCTCTACACATTCCGATAAAGATTTCCTCCAGTGTGTGACTGATCTTTTTAGAACATTAAATGGCTCTGTGTAGTTCCTTTGCAGAGCTCCTTTCTGAAGGTCGAGGTCTCTTCTACCGGTGCTGTGCTGAACTGGACTGACTGGACCAATGAACTAACACAGCACGTGTGTGTGGATGGTCAGTGCTGGACGCTTTCTTCTTCTCAGCCATCGTGCTTGGTATCAGGACTACAACCTGGAACACGTTACACAGTCACTGTAGAGCAGAAATCACACGTTCCACATGTCAATATCACGCTCACGCAGAAGCTGCAGCTGGCTATAGAGACAGGTACACACACACACACACACACACACACACACACACACACACACACACACACACACACACACACAGGAAATCCTGTTTTATTGGCATAGATCACAACTATTATATAAAAAAAAAATGGGAAAAAAACAACTTCAAAATTATTGGCACCCTTTAAGAAAAAAAATTTATAGTATAAAATAACATAATTCAAGGTTCTTCAAACAAAAATGATTGATATTCAAGTATTTATTCTCAAAAACATATGTTTCAAAATATTTTGGCACTCCCAAAGTATATTCCAATGCAAAGCAGTTTTCTACCTTCACAAATTCTTCTCTTCATAACTTTGTATCACACACACACACACATACACATACACATACACACACACACACACACACACACACAAGAGGTTAAATCTAGCCCTAATGCATTCTTAAGTTTATCCCCTGGGGAAACCGTTTAAGGTTTTGTGTAGAATCAGAAGTGGTTCAGAATAGAACTCATTTCAAATGTATCTAGTCTATCTGGCTTCCTTTTAGAAATAGTTTTTTTATTATTTCAAGCTGAATTTTTGTGGTATTCATTTCGTAAATAACATTTCATAAATAATTCTTCATAATTTTTTTTATTTTCACGATGGGTACCATTAATTCTGAAATTGGCTGTACTAGGAAAAGCAATCTTTCTACAAGTAAGCTGAAAACCATCATATTGAGTAGTATGGTTATCATACCGTGTATTATTCATATCTCTAACCCTAATCTCCACTGTGTTCCTGCAGGCCGGTGTCCTTCGGGCTGGGTAGCGACAGGATGGAACTGTTTCCGGGTCAGACAGGATGTGCGGACGTGGTCTGAAGCACAGAGGATGTGTGAGCGCACTGGCCCAGGGGTCCATCTGGCCAGTATGAAGACAGACAGTGACTTTCTGTCTGTCTCTGCCAAACTACAATCCCACAACCACCTGCTGCTGCTGTGGACCTCACTGAATGACCGAGGGGTATCTCTCTCTCTCTCTCTCTCTCTCTCTCTCTCTCTCTCTCTCACTCACACACACACACACACACACACACACACACACACACAGTAGTGAGAAATTTAAAACTCCGGCAGCTAAATTATTGTTCTATACATTATGCTTTTGGTCTTGACAGTTAAGCCACCATTTTAGCACAGTGCTGTTGAAAGCTCAATTCTGATTGGTCAGGTGTTGATTTTTATTCTATAACAGCAGCTCTGACAGTCATTCCATCTGCAAGTCATATTGCAGGTTTATATTAATATACCATTCTAACATGTTATCATTTCTGTAGTAAAAACCTGCATAGGGACTTGTTTGGCAGATGTGCCATATTAACATATTTAAAAACATGTGTAATCATTGATGTGGTGATGTTTTCTGTGAGATGTTTATTTCACATTTATGTCTGCATGAGAGTCTCCAGTATCAGTGCTTTTTCAGTACTTGACCCAGGAAAGACCCACTGTGTTTACTGTTTCTGTCTCTCCGTAGGAAGAGGGTCATCTGTGCTGGGCTGATGGCTCCGCCTACAACCTGAGCGTTGCTGTAATATCATCTCTCTCAGCCAATCAGACGGACTGTTTTGCCCTTCAGAGGAATGCTACCGGACCAGGCTACTTCTTCACCTCTCTGCTGTGTGATGTACAGCTTCCCTACCTCTGCCACACACACTGTAAGAGAGACAGACAGACAGACAGACAGACAGACAGAGAGACAGTGTGTGTAACCTATATGTGTGTAACCTGTGTGTGTGTGTGTGTGTGTGTGTGTGTGTCACAGTGCTCCAGGGGTCCTTCTCTGGCCTGTGTGTGGACAGTGTGCAGGAGACAGAAGCAGTCTTCAGCTGGTCAGATATTTCTCAGCTCCACTCGGCTCTTCGCTCTGTGCTCAGCCTGAACGTTCATGACCAATCTGGTAGCCGAATCCTCACACACACTCTGCTTGAACACACACTGAATAGAAAGGGTGTGTATGGACTCTCCCCTGGACACATCTATTATGCCTCGCTCAGCCTTACACACCCCAGTGGAGCATCTCAAACCCTCGGCCCTGTTTTCATAATTAAAACCAGTGAGTGCAAACACACACACAGAGCTCTGAATTCTCGATTCTGATTGGTCAGAAGGTGTTGATTAATTGTCTGTAAAAGCAGCTCTGACAGTAGTTCTGGCTGCAGATCACAGGTTTGTATCAATGCGTTTCTATAGTAACAGCAACTCATATTGTTTGAGCTAACACAATTTAAGCCTAAATTAATGTTTTTTTTTTATTTAACAAAGCAAAATGTATAATTGTTGATATGGTGACGTTTTCTGTGAGGAGACATTTAACATTTATGGAAGAAGTCCACAGTGTCGGCGTTTTGTAACAGTCAGGAGTTTGCACTTTGTGGTTTCTCAGTAATGTGAGAAGCTGCATTTTTTTTAAATGAACTATATGAGCGAAAAAAAGAGGCTGGTGAGGGAATGACTGTTTAAAGCTGCTATAACATGACTGATAACGGGAACTAGCTTGTTTTGAAGATATTCAACAGTGTAACTATAAATGGATAACAAGTATGAGCAATGAGTATCTGGTATAAGACAAATAAAACACTTGGCTGTTACTGGAAAATAATCCACTTCGGGGTGGTAACAGTAACCCCACTTTGCATATTTTTTTTTAGAAAAATAGTTAACAATATTAAGTCAGAGGATATATAATTTAGATTTTTTGTTTTTATTATTAGATATTTCTTAATTTTTTTTTAATCTGATATTTCATTCCTATTTTTTATTTCTGAATTTTTCCTTTTTTACATTTTTATTTATTTTTTTTACAGGGCCAAACCCTCCACAGAACATCACAGTGACGGATGTCACATCCAGTCAGATTGCACTGTCCTGGGCTGCCCCTGACTCTACCCATAATGCTTTGTTTGAGCGATACTTCCTGTGCTGGGTGGATGTAGCCTCTGGCAGTGGGTGGGGCTTGTGGCTGAACAGAGGGAACCTCAGTGCTGTGATTGGTGAACTGGAAGCTTATCATGTATACAGAATCAGTCTGGTGTCAGTCACAGCAGAGGGGGTGAAGAGCTTTGAGGCCACACCCCTGGTTGTCATCACAGGTAAGATCTGCCACCATAATTATTGGCACCCTCCACCCTTGGAAAACGCGCATGCAGCGAGTGATATTTCGAGATTAAACATACAGGGACGGTGTGGAGTTTTATTTTTGGCATGCATTTTTACATGCATTTATACATTTTGTTTTTAAAGAAAATTTTAAAATTATTGGCACCCTCCACAGTTTACATTTGATGAAACCCTGGAGAAAATACAAACTCTGAATCACCTCCTGTAATGTTCAACAATGTTGAAGATGATCTTAAACATTTTTACAAAGTTTTAATCAATCAGACCTCAGGTTTTCAGTAGGATTCAAATCGGGACAATGAGATGGCCAGTAAAACCGTGGAAAATATGAATGATTTATTTTGAAGGGTGCCAATATTTCTGGAGTTGACTATATTTTTATTACAGTTTGTTTTTCAGTCTTTTTTAAAAGTATTTTTTTTGTATTAAATCATCATCTGTAATGTTATTTTATGCAATAATTTCTGTTGAAGGGTGCTAATATTTCTGGAGTTGACTATATTTTAGTACATATAATATATAATTTCTGCTTTTCAGTGTTTTACTATTAAATGATTGTGTGTGTGTGTGTGTGTGCTTTTCAGAGGTTAATCCTCCACACAGTGTTTCAGTATCAGCTATTGGGACAGAAAACGTGACCGTGTGCTGGGAGCAGCTTCGTGATGATGAGGTTGATGCATATCACATCCAGCTACGGCCACACACTCCAAGTCAGGAGCACTCCCGAGAATTCTGGGTCAACAGCTCAGACTGTATTACGTTGACGGCGCTTGTGCCCGGTGAGATGTATGATGTGGGTGTGGCTACAGAAAGGGGCGGGAACAGGAGCCTGGAGAAAACCTTACAAGTGACACTAAGTAAAAATCGACAATTCTTTTTCTTTTCTATCTATTTTTTTCCTATGCATTATTGTGCACTCAGGCTTAAAGGATGTTGTATTTTATGCTTTTAGAGCCACAGATGGTCCGAGACGCCATCCCATATGCAGTGGACACGGACTCCGTGGTCTTGTTTGTGCAGATGCCTACGGGTGGTGTTTATGATGGCCTCTTTGTAGCTTACAGCAGGAACAGCTCCTGGATTCCGATGTCCAGCGGAACCAGTAAAGCTGTGGTGGGAAATCTGAGTCCAGGATCAGTGTATGATTTCCAGCTGTTTGTCACCAGCAGAGGTGTGAGCAGTGATGGCTTCAGTTTGCTCCCTGTCAGAACCTGTGAGTGAAAGCTAATATAGAACAATGCAGGGCAACTCCGTAAATCACAAAACAGATATACGAAAGTTTCAATAATGCTGATTTCCTTCATATTCACTTAAACACGATTTACATTTAGCCATGCCCACAAAACTCCAAAAAAGGCAAAGCTCACAGGGAGCTGAAAACGCCAAAATGGTGACGGAACAGTGAAAAAGCACCTCTTAAGCATGGTGTGTCCTAAATCTTCTAGTAATCCTGGAGATAATCTTGGTGGGGATCTAATGTCCTCACAAGGATAGGAATATCTGACAATTAAGAAGGTTTCTTTTTGGTTACATGTTAAGGTTAGAGTTAGATTTAGTTGTAGCATAGCATTAATTAGTAAGACAAATGTGTGTGTGTGTGTGTGTGTGTGTGTGTGTACAGGTCTGGCACCTCCGTTGCGTGTGCGTGCTGGTGTTGTGACGGACCACTCAGTAGAAGTGCTGTGGGATCGAGCGCAAGGTCATGAACACACATATGAAGTGCTTTGTATGGGCTGTACTGACACTGTCATGGTAAGATCTTTTGCGTCAGTGTGTGAGTGTGTGAGTGTGTGTAAATAGGGGCTGTTGGCTTTTAAATTGACTATGCGTTTATCCAAATCGTGGAAAATGTACAATATTGATGGGTAGAACAGAAATAGTAATTTCAAATAATAATAGTTATTTTCTTGTCTTTCACTGAACATATTAAAGGAGCAGTGTGGATTTTATCACCCTCTACTACCCGCGAGGTGTAAAAGCCTTCCTCTTCCCTTCAACTGTCCCGAGCCCTATAGTTTCTGTTTTGGTGTACCTTGTGAGTTTTTCTTTTAGGCAAAAGGGGCGTTCCAAATGGAGGATCATTTCAGGGCCAGAAAAATGTCAACAGAAGCCTGAAATAAGGATAACTGGCCAGTTCCATCACACAGCAATATGTACACATTTAACATTTAAACATTACAGACTATGCATTTACATTTAATGTAAGTTGGAGATTAGACTATAGAGATGGGGTCCACAGCGTAACAGTGAGTGGAAAGTTCAGGAATAAAAACCTCAAATAGTTCCAGTAAAATTAATATGATTAATTTTCTAATGTGCTTAATATTTGGTTAGATGCATTATTTTCATTAAAATAAAGCTGTACTATTATCCTAAGGGAGTACAAGGGGTCCTTGACTGCGGAATTGTGTGCGCGTGTGTGTGCGCGTGTGTGTGCGCGTGTGTGTGCGCGTGTGTGTGCGCGTGTGTGCGCGTGTGTGTGCGCGTGTGTGTGCGCGTGTGTGCGTGTGTGTGTGTCCTGCAGGTGCAGAAAGTGTCACAGACTCTGGCAGTATTTCATGGTGTGATTGCAGGAAAGCTGTGTAACATCTCAGTGCGCACCGAGAAGGAGTCTTTCAGAGACAGTGCACCTGTTTTCCTTACCATCAGAGCTTGTATGTACACACACACACACACACACACACACACACACACACACACACACACACACACACACACACCTTTTTGGATGTACCTTTGTCAGACTAAGTATATGTAATGCATGTGTATGCTTGTGTGTGTGTGTGTGTGTGTGTTAGATACAATATCATTATCATGCTTTTTACATCTTTTTTTTTTTACATCTGTTTTTTCTTTTACATGTTTATGTTTTTAAATAATACTTACAGTCTGATTGAGATATCGTGATGCATATTGTGTAACAAAAATGTCTCATGATCTATTTTTTCCGCCATATTACCCACCCCTAATGTAAATAACATTTAAATAATTAAATATATAATGTTTTAACTTTAATTATTTTTTTCTCAGAATGTGTCAGAACATTATACTCACACTGTCTTGATATTGCGGTGCATATTTTATATTACAAAATGTCTTACAGAATCACAGTATGATATTTTTGTCACATCGCCCCACCACTAGTCCCTAGCTCGGCCACATTACTACCCTTGCGGAGGACAGCATCTTCTCTGTGTGTGAGCTGGAGCGAGGGACCAGGAGTGTGTAACGCTTTCATGCTGTCCATCAGAAACTCCACCTACAACCTGCAGATGAGGCTCAGTGTCTCTGATGAGAGGTATGAACTCAGAAATCACATCATTCTGAAGTATTAATCTTTTATTTCATTCTGATTCAGGATCTCTGTATTAAATAATGAATCTAGTGATTTATTTCCTCATCAGATGGTATAACTTTGACCATCTTCCTCCTGGGACTGTTTACACTGTCGAGGTGATAAGTGTGAGTGGAGAGAGACACAGTTTTCCCACTGCACTTACTCTTAACACGTGTGAGTACAAATATCAGTACACACACACACACACACACACACACACACACACACACAGCAAAAAATATCTTAGCAAGTGAAGATATCTTGAATAAACAAAGTTATCTAAAATTTCTTCATATTAATTATTATTTATTATTAATTATTATATTAATATATATAACATATGACAAATATAAGATCATTAAGCCTATTTCCTTTTATATTGTACTCATTTCAAGCTTGATATTGTCTTATTCTATTGCCAGATAGAATTCTATTTTTGCTTCTTTCTAGAAATAAACGCTTGAAATGAGCAAATTTATCTTCCAATAGTATAAAACAATTTCATGCTTGAAATGAGTAAAAATATCTAGGAAGAGGTCTTAATAATCGTATATCGGTTTAAAAACATAATCAAGTAAAGAACATTATTAGCTGAATTTGCCTATAATCAAGATATTTTACTTGCTAAGGTATTTGTGGATTTTCCACAAAATGGCAATTTTCGGGAAAACTGCCAAAGACCACATTTAATTATTTCTTCATCAAGATTTATACCCGCTAATGAAACAAAACAAACAAACAAACCAAAAACAAATGAAAAGCATGCTTTAAAAGAGAGAGAAAAAGTTGGGGGATTTTTTCTGCTCCTGTCCAGAATTTTCCTAATTAACCCTGTTCTGCTCGTGTGTCATGTCCTGCATTAACACCTCTACTAATGACTTACAGTTCAGCAACTACGGCTTGATCCCAATTCAGAAAAGTCCCGAATGAATTTCCCTAATCAGTTTAACTTCATTCAAAACACACAAGGTTAAAGTTATTTTCCTGGGTGTAAATCTTAATATTTGATCATTAGCAGGTTTAGTCTCATGAATTTGGGAACACTTTGTTTGGGGTCTTCTTTTTTCTGATTTGGGATTGACCTGCTGAACAATGTGGCTGTACAGTGCTCCCTACAGGACAGGAGCTCTCAGTATTTAACTGAGACACTGATGGTTTCAGTAGGCCTTGTACAAATGAATGACAATCAGCAAATACATTCCTATATTTAAACTTTTCTTCTGTTTGTTGGATCTATAACATTAACAATAAACCTTAGTTTTGGGTAATTGACTTAGTTTAGGGAGTTATCCTTAAAGTGTTACAGTTCATGTCTGTGTTAATATTAAGAACAAAGTCCACTCTCATTATAACAATGAGAGAAACAGTGAGAAACAGTTTATGCAGCATTGTGACTTTTCTGTCTATTCACACAAGACCAGAGATTTAGGTCTGTGCATTGCATGAAATGGTGAAACAAGAAAATACATGTATTTGTACATGAATACAGAAAGCCAGGAATACAAACCACAAAAATGCCATTCATTGTGATTATTTGAATGATTCATGATCTGTTTCATAATTAAACAATTAACAGATCATTAACCCAGTTTTGTTACTTGGTTTGGCTAGATTCTTCTTTAAATATTTAATACACTTCTTTATAAAGTACTGAATCCCATCATGTGATATGAAGATTGGTAAAATCTGCCAAACTTTCCTTGTAGAGCTTTACTATTCACTGATGATTAATAAAACCATTATATGTCATTTATTTTAAAACACACAATACCGTCTTATATATCACCTTTTGATATTATATAACTTATTTTCTTAGAATAAATTCACTTTAGTTAAAAGCTAGACTTCTTTCATATCTTCAGTGTGAGATTAAGCCAATTAACAACAAATGTTTGCCAAGGGTGCCAGTAATTATGGCACTGATTATATATCATGTAAATACTCTTGACGGCTTTGTGCCTTGCACGCACACTCCCACGTTTAGCTAGGTGATTTGTATTTGTTCTTCTTCCTTATCAGTTTTTATGCTGCAGTTCCAGCACCTCCTGATGCCATCACCTTTATTGAACAGGAAGGAAACGCCATGTACGTCACCTGGACACGACCGCAGGGACGAGTCACTGGCTACAGGGTACGAACACACACACAAAATCCACCGTGCTTTTATTTTAAAATTTCATACCAACAGGAGTGTTGAGCTATACACATATGTTATCAATTCATACATTTTGGTTTCTGGGTTTAACTACAAAACAGAATTGCATGTTTATTTAATGCTGTTTTTTCTATTAAAAACATATAACATTACAAATATACAGCCTAAATATTACAGCGACTGAGTGTAAATCAGCAGTTCTCTTTATTAGCAAGCCCAAAAGTTTGCAATTCCGTTGACGTGCTAGATAAATTATTTAAATGCACCTCATTAAGTTGTCTGCGTTAAAACACAGGTTTACTTTGTTAGTTCATATTTAAGGCAGGAAAAGTTGAAACAGACTCAAACTCTCCGGCAGTCTGCTGTGAATATCAGAGTGAATGAAAAGCGGCTTTGACGTGACCTAAAAATATTTTTCACAGACCTGGAGTATGAGATTAAAAGATATCAAAATGACAACAGTGTCAGAAATGGAAAAAAAAAAAAATACAAACAAAGACACAACTAAAGAGTTTTAGAAAGAAAAACTGGAAAAAACTGCAAGCTAGATTAAAGAAGTTCAAAAATGAAAAAAGCAGGAGAGCGCTTCATGTTGAAGTAAAGGTGTATACATTTTTTGCATGTAAAAGAATTTTGCAGCACTGTGTGTATTTAGCAATGTGTGTGTATTACACTGAGAGAGTTTTTGGGGGTAAGCAGGACAACCTATTTAAACTTTCATATTAACTGCCTCACTTGAAACGTTGCCTAGCAACGCCTCACAGCCTTACCTGCTCAGGTTACTGACTCCCTCAATAATACACAACCCCAAACACGCTTTATACCACACAGCGAGAGACAAAAAAACAAGCTTGTGTGTGTGTGTGAGTGTGTGTGTGCGAGTGTGTGTGTGTGTGTGCGGGCATGTTTTTATGTCTTGATAGGGACCAAACATCCCCACAAGGATAGGAATATCTGACACTTTTGACTTTGTGATGATCCCCATGAGAAAAATGTCTCTTTTTTATACACAAAAAGTGCAACATGTATTTAAAAAACTAAAAGAGCCACAAGTTTCCTTTTGGTTACTGAGGTTAAGGTTAGGGTTAGATTTAGGTGAAACATAACATTAATTAGCTGCATTAATAATTACATAAATGGAAGGTCCTTACAAGGATGGTAGGACAAACATGTTTGTGCTGTCAGAGTTTAGTTGTATACCTTCTTCTGGAATACACTTTAACCCTTATCAAAATCTGTATGATATCCAAACAGGAAAACCTACATGTCCCCCTGCCATCTTAATTAGTGAGCTAATAAGCTAGCTTACTTTTTTTGCAAGTCAACATGACTGAGATTTCCATATCTCAGTACTGATTGCCATCTTTATATTCTCTGTTTGGCCAAACATGTGAAACATATACCAAGACCATGACAATTTGATCTATCACTAGCTAACATTAGCTAAGTTAGCTAGCTAGCAATCTAGTTTACCACACACATTCTGCGGCTAAAAGTTTCCAGGTTCTATTTCATTATTCTATAATAATTTAATAATTTGTTTTCTCATATTTCTCATATGTAGCTCTGCCCTAAATCAACCTAATACAGGCGTACTGAATAAATGTACACTATGTACACTGAGCTCAACAGGCACACTATTGTATATTGTATATGATATATTGTAAATATTGATATACCTGTAACCATGTAACCATACATGTAGCTTCGGTGGGGAAACACACACTCATTGTACAATGACAATATAAGGTATGTTATGTTAAAATGAGTTTTGTGCTGTGGCAACAAATTTGATGCAGATTTTCTAATCTCCATAACAAGAGGTCAGGAGTACTTTAATCCATCTTAGTCACTCTTCCCCTGCAGTTATTTTACGGTCTCAGTACGGACACTTCTCTTCCTCGCCAAGTCATTGTCCATGGCAACCACGTGAAGATAAAGGACCTCATCCCAGGAAGTGATTATGAGTTTGAGATCCAGTCCTTCCTGGGGGAGGATTTCAGCCAGCTTGTCAGCAAGAACACCTCCACTAGTAAGAGTTCCACCATTATAGAACTTTTATACCATCAGGGACAGTCCGTAATTAAAGTATGACTGATCTCATAACTGATCTCAACACTGTAGTCACTCATAATGTAGCATGTGCTGGTACAATTGAAAAACAGGAGTGGACTCGCCAGGCTACAGTAAATTGCCCCTAGGTGTGAATGAGTGTGTGTATGTGTGTGTGTGTCTGTGTGTGTGTGCGCATGGTGCCCTCCAATGGAATGGCATCCCATACAGGGTGTATTCCCACCTCATTCCCAGAGTTCCCAGGATAGGCTCCAGATCCACCGTGACCCTGATCAGGATAAAGCACTTACTAAAGAGGAATGAATGAATGAATGGCACACTTATTATGAGAGAATCCCAGAAAAACAGAAGACAAGCAATATTTTATATGGAATGTATTTGCATATTGGACCATGTTTAGCTTACATAATTTATGTAAGGAATAAAACACTTGGAGGTGCGCTACTATAGGAAAGTAATCAGTGATGGGGTGGTGTGATGTGGTCTGATGTGAAGCAGAGTTACTCTTATCAAATTTACCAAAGTTGATTAATTCCCAATAATTTGCCAGTGATTACAGTTTTTATTTATCAAAGAATGACATTAAAGAATCATGCTTTTTATCCATTTATAGTTGCATTTATTGGTGTGGAATGTCTGCAAAAAAAAAAGCTTGTCAGATTATCAAAAACCATAAAACAAACTCCTCGCCTGAAGAATTCCCCATGGTAGAAAATTGCTATACAATAGAAACGATGGTGTATCGGAAGGAGCGCATTAATATAAAACAGTGATTTGCCTTACAGCCAGAACTACTTTCAAAGCTTCTCTTGTAGAAAATTAATCCACAACTTTTGACCAATCAGAGTTGAGAATTCAACAGCGCTGATGGTATAAGACAGTCTGCTGCATGTAGCAGTTACAGCAGTGACAATTTTCTCAGTGACTCATCAGATGAAATTCCCCCAAAAGGATTTAATCATAATAAATGTCAGTTTAAAGTGACTTTAATTTAAGCAGTATTTTTAGTAGATACTTGTTATACATGTATTTGTTATTGTTCTTTGGCTGAACCTTCCTTTCAGGTCCTGCAGGTGTGTGTTCTCTCTCCCTGTCACACTTCAACTCCTCATCCGTCACACTGGCTTGGGAGGTTGGTGTCGGCAATTTTGACTTCCACAGGGTGACAGTCAGTGACGATTCACACCGCTGGGTGTACAGTGTGAGCACAGACACTCAGGAATACACAGCGAGTGGCCTGCGGGACGGCTGCTCCTACAACACCACTGTGGAACGAGTCAGGAACATGCAGAGCGGGACAGCTGCCACTCTTACCGTACACACAGGTTACACTGCTTAATGGACGCTTTTCAAAAGTCATGACTCATCTTAACTTCCTCAGTATTGTGTTAAAGCTGAAAAATATTAATAAGAAGTTAATCTCTCCTTGTCCAGATCATGGAATGTTACTAAAGACCATATCTTATATAGCACAATTTTAAGCCTAATGTAAGCTTGAAACCTAAAAACTGTTTCAAATTCAGAATTGCTTGACACAGAGCTGCAAGGCACCAAGACTATTAAACGCCACAGAAAATAACCTCATTCTCAAATAAAGATAAGAAATAAGATGTTTTTTGTATGATAGAGCCCAGAGGGAACAGAAATAGGGAAAACAGATTGAACCTATAATGGAGCCTTGAGGTACACCACAGATACCAACATAATACTGTGTGCGGTGTGTAGTATTTTTTACATTTATAATAAAGTATGTGTGTTTTGTACATGTGTATGTGGATGTATCTTTCAGTCCCTGCTATTCCTGAAGACGTGTGTGTGGTCAGTGTGTCTCCTCGCTCGTTCTCTCTCTTCTGGCTGCCATCTTCTGGATGTGATCAGCGCTATTCGGTTCAGCTTACCCCAGACCATGGCAATGTGGCCGTGATAACTACGCCAGATGGACATGTACAGGTCAGCATGGCATTCATGCTATGTTACTAAATGTCTAGAAATCATGATGGTTATGTGGTTTTATTTTGTTTTCACACACCTAAAATGCAAGCGCTCAGCTGTACAGCTCTCATGCCTTCATGTGCCAGGTGTCAGGTGCTAGGGTAACTGTATCAACTGGGCGGAGTTAAGGAAGGTTGGACAATGAAGGTTGGGGAGAGAGGGAAAGAAAGAGAGGACCATTAAGGTTTAATGACTTTTAGTTGTGGTGGTGGAGTAGTTGGTTGACGCCTGGAGAGTTCGTCCATCACGGCCTGGTTTGTTTCTTCGCTTTGTTCCTCTCTTTCTGTGAGGTGCCGCTATGCCACTGTGTGAGCTCGTGCTGCTCGGCCTGTATATCGGCATCGCCAGCGTTCAGGTAGGCCTAGGCTTCTGACATGACACCACTGGGCTTTCTTTCTTCTCACACTGTTCACTGTGTGCTTGAGGGGTTGATGTTCGAATCTCAAGACACCTCATAGTTCAATTCTTGGTGCTAAGATGAGGCTGATTCTTTATGCATCTTTGATGTCGCTCAATTTTTTTTTTTATTTCTATAGGCTGTAGGCTACATTATCATTTTCTTCCATCATGATAAACACTAGGGTCCCTCCAGTCATAACAAAAATAATCCTGTCAAACTGGTATCCTGCTTTCATATCTCATGAATTTATGGCAGTGTATGATATGGCAGTGTGTGATATGGCAGTGTGTGATATACTTTACATTACTCTGTTATTTATTACACTCAGAAAGGGCAAAGTGAAGACTAAACCAAGATCTGTTCACTCACCTTAGGCTATTAAATTAGTGTGTAATATCAATATAGATGTGGTTGGATATCTAAGTGGGTCATATGAGTTGTGGTATTTTGTTCTGTGTCATAAGATTTAATAACATTTAGGACAAACGTTTTTTTTTAAATGTTTTTTTTCCATTCAATTGGTGAGGCAGTTTTGCTGTCTTTAGATAAAAATTCAAACGCGCACACACACACACACAAATACACACACACACATTTATACATCACTTTAAAAATGCAGCTCTATCTATCTATCTATCTATCTATCTATCTATCTATCTATCTATCTATCTATCTATCTATCTATCTATCTATCTATCTATCTTCCTGTCTGCCTGTTTTTTTCTCTTTTGTGTGGTTTTTTTTTTTTGGGTCTTTTTGTCTCACACACACTTAAAACCACACTTACAAGTCCTACAAGTGCTCATGTCTTTTCTGCATCCTGAAAATTATTAATATGGATAAATAGTGTATATAATTCTGCTTTTATTTTTGATATTTTCTTCTATTAAGGTTCTAAATTGCATTAAAAGTTTTATTTATTTCTAGTATATATTTTATATATTACATACAGAATGTAATGTATTTATTGTACTTTTAAGGTTATCCCTCCATTTTAAATGTTTAGTCATCGTGACTGAGGCTCTGTCGCAGCCTCTGCCAAATTAGGAAACTGTTCGAGACATCAAAACATCAGAGTTAAGAATAAAAATATTACATGAAATTTAGGCAAATTCTTTGTTGTAGAGCTGTATGAGCGTTCTGCATGGAACCTTTGAGAGACAAACTGAAGAATGATTTGTAGTTAAAGTTAGTTTGTCTTATGGATATCTGCCCATTTTATGATTTTAAAAATTATTGTTTTCTGCCCTCAATGTCAAAGGTGATTATTTGTGTTGTGGTTAAGAAAATGTTGGCTTCATTTATGGGATTTGAGCATTTAAGGTCAGGAAGATGATTATATAAATTAACTCTCAGTTGTACACTTTTGATCCTCCTTTGATCTATGATTTTCTTCTAATATTTTAGTTGTGTGTGTGTGTGTGTGTGTGTGTGTGTGTGTGTGTGTGTGTGTGTGTCTCACAGGCCAATGTGTCCAGTGTGACTCCAGGAACACAGTACACAGTGACAGTCAGTGTAGTCGCCTCCTCCGGGCTGAGCTCTGCTGTGAGCCGCTCCATCACCACCACTGAATCGGGTGAGTGTGTGTGTGTGTGTGTGTGTGTGTGTGTTAGGAGTGTGTGGACAATCACTATTTATCACTTGCACATTTGTGTATTCATTTTATAACAGAATTTTAATATTAATTATCTAAAACTTATCTTAAAGCAGCGGTTAGTAATTTTCAGACCCTGCTGCAGCCTTTGAGGTGAATTGCATTTACAATGAAAACACTGACAAGCCTCCCCCTTCCCTCAGAAGGGGGAGGGGGTGGAGCCAATTTCTGGGCTGGAAAACTGTAAACTGAGGCCTGAAATGAATTTAAGCATACATTGTATGGCAATTTGAAATTACATGCGTATTACATGTCGAGAAACACTTCCAAACACCACATACTGCACCTTTAAAACTGACAGTGAGGTTATGTGGGTGTGATTTTTAAAAAAACATTTTTTTGCTTAAGAGCATTTATGTATTATTGATAAAGAGTACAGTTTGAGTTGTGTAAGTTTCAGATTAAGTGCATGTCAGTTGTTCTTTCTCTTGAAGTTTCACAGTGTACCAGTGCTGTCGTCCTCATCGTGTCCCGTTAGAGCATCTCTCTAACTGCTTAAAAGCTGATCCTCCTGTCAGACACTCTGTGAAAGGGCCATGATTCAGGACCTGGCAATGACGATCATGAAGACAATGCTGAGTCACACGATAGCGCTGGAAAGAAATAATGAGACAATTTAATGCCAGGACTGCTAGTCAGGCAATTAATTTCCTTTTTGTAATAATAAGAGTTAGCTTTTTTTACTTTTTTGTTGTTAGATTTTTTTGCTTTTTTTTTTTGTTGAGTCTGAATTAGAGTGAAATTGGTACCTTATTTGATCTGATTCTTTTCGACAAATTTACCAGAAAAAGAAAAAGAGCATCATGGAAAGGTGTGAGGATGGAAACATACTCCCTACAAGTAGAACTCAATGCCCACAGCATCATACAGCATGTACTAATTTGCACACAGAAAATACACTTAAAATATACTTCAAACAGGAAGGAAGTTATTGAAGAAACATTATTTCAGACATTTGACCTTGCTCTGACCTTGACCTTGTTTGGATCAATTCCAAAATCTAATCAGTTTATCTGCTGGTTACAGTGATAACTCCATATAAATCCTACAAACATTCAACCACTTGTATTTGAGATATTGCGATATCAAGATATGAGAATGTCGCACGGATGCATGGACAACCCGAAAACACAGTGCCTCCACCACCTAGTGGACGAGGCATAAAAATATGTCGTTAATTCATAGAGAGCACCTTTAGTAATAATGAAAATCTGTCAAGCATGGACAACTATTAAGCAATAATATAAATAATTTAAAAACATTTTGTTTTTTGTGTATTTCCAGAATACATGGCACTCCTGCAGCACTACAGTTTGAAAGTCGTGTCAGTTTAGCAGTTTGCATGTAAAAAAAAAAAAGAATCAGGACTTTAAGCATTGACGGCTGTAGGGGTGGATACAGTGATCGGAAATAAATCTGCATTAACGCTGTAACTTCAGAAATCAAAGTCACTAAATAACAATTCTGCAACGGAATACAGCTTTAAACAAATTTATACCACACTGTGTTTGAGTTCTTGGTTCTGACTGGTCATAAAATGTTGATTAACTTTCACAGGTTTATATTAATGAGCTCGCTCAAATACATTAGCATTTCTATAGTAACAACATACTCAGCGGCTTAAAAGAACACGAGGAGACATTTATTTTCTGTGAGGAGAAGTGTATTTAGCATTGAAGGACAGAGAGAAAATGAGTGAACGACCGTTTACAGCTGTTATAAATGAAAACAGGAGCTACCTTTTTAATGGAAGTTCTACAACATTAAATGTAACTAAAACTGATAAAAAAAAGTATGATGTGTCATTCATTAATAAAAGAAAAAATTGGCAAATTGCTGTGGTATGAGAAGAATAAAACATTTCGGGATGTGATGTTATAGGAAAATAATCAACTTCAGGGTGGTAACAGTAACTTTACCTGCTCCATCATACCATGCATTGTTGATTATTTTCCTATAATAGCATGATAGAGAGTTTAATTCCTTACATGCTGATTAAAAAAAAGTGCTTCATGCATTTGAAGATATCAGGCGATGACTTTTTACTCTAAATGTTATGATTCAGTTTAAATGTTAGTCTTATTATCCAGTTTAATAAAAAAAAAGATGGACAAAAACAGACACAAATATTTTAACTCTCCTAAAACTCACATTGTACTGACTCTGAAAATTGCACTTTTTTGCATCATGCATCTAGAGGCTATTGGTGGCAGAAAAGTCCTAATGTCAGTGTTTGTGTTACTTATAATACGTAATAACATGCATGTATATGTGTAGTTCCTGCAGCACCCTTTAAACCAGAAGGAGAGCGAGTGGGCTCGAATGGAATCCTCCTCTCGTGGAAGATGCCGCCTCCACCTGACCTGAGCATCCACTCTTTCGTCATCAGATACAAGGAAATGTGTCCGCATCCTGACTCCACCTTCACTGAGGTCACGAAGAACCTGGACATCCCAGAAACCCTGCTGAACACACTCTCACCGGGGGCCACGTATAATATTAAGGTAATATACTGAATTATATTTTCTTGCCACTGTCACCTCTTGGTTTATCATTAATGATCAACATCTAAATCCAGGTTTATGCAAAGCTGCTTTGTGACAATATCTATTGGTAATGCTTGGACACAGATAATTGAATGTAAATTATTCATTGAGCTAAAGGCTTATGCTAAATTCATGTCATGTGAGAATACTGCAGAGACAGAAAAACTTATATGTATAACACACACAAACATATGTATGTATGTATATATATATATATATATATATATATATATATATATATATATATATATATATATATATATATATATATATATATATACAGACAGACACACAGTACTGTGCAAAAGTCAATATTATGACAATATTTGGTGTGATGACCCTTTGCTTTTTAAAAAAAAAAGTAGTGTCAGGTACAATTTGTACAGTTTTATAAGGAAATGAGCTGTAAATATGCTGCTTTCTTTACTGACATACAGACATTTTTTTCTGTAATATATAATTTTGTGCTGGAAAATTAATGCTTGAAAATCTAACGTTTTTGTACTGAATCAATAATGTAGAAGTCATAAAATAAAAAAAATAGGGTGCCTAAGACTTTTATGTAGTACTGTGTGTATGTATATATATATATATATATATATATATATATATATATATATATATATATATATATATATATATATATATATATATATATATATAATATACATCCTACCACAGCAAATTCGCTAATTCCGACTCAGAGATTGACATGAATATTTTTTCCAGTCGGAAGGTAGGAATTGTAGTAGTTCTCATAATGACGGGAATACTACATGCTCTAAAGGCCATGTTCAGAGTGGAACAAACTTGCTCAACTAGTGAGGAGTGAGGAGTAAAGAAATGGTGCACATCAATATTCAGACATCAGTTCAAACAGTTATTCCGATATTCACACTTTCGGAATTCATCAGAATTCACTTCCCTGAAATGCACGTGGTTTGGTCAGCGTTAGTACACACAAGAACTATGGAACTATGGAAAGTCATTTGATGCATTTCAGTATATAACACTGAAGACTACACTAACTGTTTCACCACAAAATTATAAAATCTTTCAAAATAACTTCCTTGTCGATGTACAAACACAAATGTGATACTGATAAAAAGCTTAGGATCATCCCTTTTGGAAAGAACCTCTCTACTTACGGTCTGTGAATGAGAAATAATTAATATACACGCATTTTTATACAGCTGATGATAACTGACAACTTCAATTTTAAAATGTCAGTGCAATACTGACAAACACAACTGTGGAATCAAGTGAAAGTTAGAAAACTGTGCTTTTTTCAGAAACTTTCTGCTTATGTTTATAAGTTACGGTGTAGAAATAATTAATATATGATTACAACATAAAAGAAGGGATAACTCTGACTAACGGGCTAAGCTAAACACTTAATCCTGTTTTTAATACCAAACAAGTGCTAGCATTTAAAATTCATTCTGTGATAAATTGTGCTTTTGCGTAAAGGTGAGTCTGAAACTGAAGGAATTCTGACCAATTCTGCCCGCTCCTGCAGTTATTATTTTGGTTTGTACATGCCCATGATATTTTCTAATGAACATAGTTCCCAAAATATAAACAATTTAGTCATTTAAACTGCCGTGACCATGGAAAATGATAAAGCGTTTACTGAATATGAATGAATGAATGCGGTAAATGTGTTGCACAACACTACATGAGCACCCAATACGCTCCCGTGTTAATGCTTTTTTCTGTTTAACAAGCTTCATATCTAACCACCTGCTCCTGCCCACAGGAGAGGAAAACGTTCACTCCCACAACTTTCTGCTTGAATCCAGCAGGATCTCAGTCTCAACACACACTTCTGCTTTCGCTTTGGCTGCTTCTCTTTTATTATTAGTCTTTGTTGTATTGCTGTCATGTTTTAATGTATTTTACATGTGAATAGCTACAAATTTTACAAGATATTTACTGTGTTTAAATTGAATGTGTGTAAAGTGCGGTATAGAGTGGACATGCAGAGAGACTTGAACTGTCTGTGGGAAAGTTGCCAGTGACATCCATTCCATTGATCTCTTTAAATTATTCACCTGCTCTTAATTATTTATCTGGTAAAAAGATCTATGGATGTATGATAGATCCCTGTGGGCTTTCCACTATTTCTCTACTGGATTCATTAAAGCCATGACGTCTCAATCAACAGGGCAATACAGCCGTTGTTTTTAGTTTTCTTTTTTTTTTTTTTTAAGTTCAGAACACTATATGGCACAGAAAGCGTGTGTGTAGTTTAACTGTATGTTTTTATTATTTACCATTGACTCTACCGTCTCCTGTTAGGTTGCAGCAGTGAATAAGGCAGGAGTCGGACCCTTCAGCCAGTCACTTTACTTCAAAACTGCAGAGGCCCGTAAGGAATGCTGCTTATATTTAATTCAGTTTGTACCTGTAGGTGTTTAAGTGCTGAATGGGTTTAGTGTTTAAAGTTTGCCTGTGTGTGTGTTTGTGTGTGTGTGTGTATGTGTTCTTTTCCCGCAGCTCCTGGCATGGTGACGAACCTCACGGCTTTTGCTCAAAATCACTCCTCGGTGGTAGTGAAATGGTTTCTACCCGTACGCATCAATGGTCTCATCACTAAGTTCACAGTTAAAGCCAAACACGCCAGAACGGGGCAGACGGTCCGCACTCTGGAGCTCAACGCCGAGGAGATCATGAACGGAGCTCTGCCTCACTGCAATGTACGAATACATTGTGTTCACTGTATCTAGTCTACAGACTACACACTTTGTCTGCAATCAGATACAGGATTATTTGGTCATGAAAAATGGCCAAAAAAAGAGTATATATGTGGCAAGTCATTCTGAGAGCTATTGGCTCTTACCACTACCACTAACTGACAGGTGAGAGAGTATGCCCCTCCCACCGAGAGATCATGGCCAGTTTTGTTCCCTTGGCTGTAACATCGTCAGGATTCAAACTCCTGATCTTTCCATTAGCTGACTCATTGAGCTTGTATGAGAATGATTTTTGACAATGTCTGGGTTCATTTTTTGCCCACCTTCTTGCAGGGAGCCAATATGTATGGAGTTGACTTAAAAGAAATATACATAGGAACTATAAATATGCCAGTAAAGCTAAAGGAAAAAAATATTCTTGTTCTGTTGTGAAAGCTTTTATTATTATTATTATTGTTGTTGTTGTTGTTGTTATTGTTATTATTATTATCAGACAATATCTACTTCTACTTAATTAAAAATATTACAGTTTGCCCTATTGTGTGTGTGTGTGTGTGTGTGTGTGTGTGTGTGTGTGTGTGTGTGTGTGTGTTGTAGGATGCTGCAGACTTCCTGTCCCGTGGAACTCCAAGCCCCTCCGTAACCTCAGTAACAACATCTGCATTGCCACCTCTCACCATGTCGGCCATTCCTCCCGCCTCCATCTGGAATGTGCCAATCACAGTGGGAATGGACATGCTCCGCCCCTATACAGCCTATGTGTTCGAGGTGTCCGCCTTCACCAGTGATGGGGAGGGACAAATTGCCAGCACCATGGTCCGCATGCCAGAGGCTGGTATGCTCACACACACACGTTGCATGGATGTTTCCTTTTCCACCATTCCGTTGGTCCATGTGAGATAAATCGAGGCAGGCTGTAACAGAATCACTGGCCTGAATTTCCTCTGCTCTTGCGTAACAGAAGGAGAACACTCAGCCGGTGTTCACCCTCACTCACCTTCCATCCAACACAGTGATCAGCTTTCCCTGTGTAACTCGTGTGTGTGTGTGTGTGTGTGTGTGTGTGTGTGTGTGTGTGTGTGTTGCAGCCCCTGAAGATTCTCCACAGAATTTGTCTGTATGGAACATCACTTCAAAATCTCTCTCTCTGTCCTGGGAGTCTCCAACCGTCATCACAGGACGTTTTAGCTACGTTGTCCAACTCTACGGCCCTGCAGGTAGCCTCCTGAATCACACATCAATATGAATTTAAAATCTTTGAGGGCTTTTTCCCCAGAATTGCCTGGAGACCTAACTGACTAGGCTACAATGTCATAGGTAACATGTAAGTAATAAAACACTCTGGGGTGTGCTGTTACAGGAAAATAAGCAGTCACAGCGTAGTGTGATGTGGCCCGATGGGAAGCAGGTTATCCTATAAAAGCACATCCAAAATTTTGTATTTATTCAAGAATGACATTGTACTTTTTAAAAACTGTTTATATTTATATGGAACCCCCATGAGAGAAGATAGCTCCTCTTATCACTTAGGTTTTAGCAGCTATAAACAGTCATTCCCTCACCATAAGTTAATAAGACAAGCTTATTGCATGCTAATTAACCCCCCTAGTAAAGACTATGTGTGTAGAGCAATCGGAGTTTAGAAGCGTGTGCTCATTTGCATAGCTAGCACAGTTTTTCCTTCTCTAATGGTTAAACGAGAGAAGAGCGAGCACTAAAAGGACCTAACAGAACTTGAGGAAGGGGCTAGCAGCAATGCGTGTTGTGCCACACCATACACAGAGCAACTTAAATATATAAAAAAAACACAGAACAATAAAACAGAATACAATAGTTTCTTAGAAGTAGTAGCACAAACACAGCACAAATGAACAGAAATGTTATTTTGTGTGTGTTTTAGGTCTCATTAGTGAGAACAGTACGAGTGAACAGACAATCGTTTACACTGGACTGACTCCATACACACGCTACCGCATCATCGTCATGGCCAAATCAGCCGGAGCCACTGGGCCTGCTGCAGAAACCAGCATCTTAACACCTTCAGAGGGTACACACACACACACACACACACACACACACACACACACACACATGCATACACACTTATATCAAATTATATCAAAGTTTTCTGTATCATACACTTTACTCTTTACTTTCTTTCCTTTAAACATGCATATATGTAATGTAATTTAAATATACAGCTTGATAAAAAAACTATGACAGCACTTGGCAGTTTTTCTGATATCAGGTGTGGCAGGGACACAGGAAGGTGGAGGTGCTAACAGAAATACCTGGTGTTTAATAGTAGTATAAGGGTACAGTACACATCACCAGCATGCTGCTTCAGTTCCTGATGTCTTGTGTCGGTTCATTTCACTAGCATATGCTGGCCCCTACTGGAGAAAAGCTTGCACGTCATCGCATTGTGTTGTATTTACAGCATGTAACAGATTGTATGTGTGTGTGCGTGTGTTGTACACATTTCTTTTAGCCCCCAGTGCAGTGTCGTATCTCAGAGCAGTGGCTGTGGACTCCACGTCTGTGCGTCTGTCCTGGGGAATCCCCAACCAGCCCAACGGACTCATTACTCGCTACCGTATCCTCGTCCTGCACCATGAGACGCTCGTGCAGGACATCACACTCCGAGCACTGCAGCAGGTAAACGCTCAAACATCTACACAGGAAGCGTGCAAAAGTTTACATCCCCTGTGGACAGCATGAGGAGGAAAAAGAAATGTCATTTACCCCAAATTAGAATTTCAGAAATGTTGCTTCATTATTATTATATAGCAAAAATAAACAAATAGTGTGTTGCATTTCCTTTCCTCCCATATGCATGTTTCTACCTATAGAAAATGATTCAGGTTTTTCTTGTGTGCAAAGATGTGAGGATTAGGGCTGCACCTAGTAGTCGACATAATTGATAATGACGATTTTGAAAAATTATCCATGTAGATTTTTATATACAATGCATCATTTATTTACCAATAAAGATAAATCATGAGCCTTTATTCCTGGGTAGAATGTAGTAGCATAGTGAAGCCTCTGTCGCACCACACAGCACTGTGCGGAAAACCGTTTTCAGACTCAACACTGTGGAGGCAGTTTTAAAGATCACCAAAAAGATAGATGGATTTCACTTGCAACAGGATTAAATAACTGATTAGATAAAAAGAAGCAGCATGGTCAGTGTGGTCAGACCGAATGTGGAAAAAGGTCTAATGTTGTTACACAACAAGTTCATATTCAACAAGTGAACATATTGAAAATATGCAGTTGAGTCTTGCTCTTTGTCGCAGACAGAACTTTCAATGAGGGTGGCGAAGAGAGAGGTAAAAAAAGAAATGGCCAAAACACTGAAAAAAGTAAAAGCATGGTACAGTGAAGCACACACAAATTAGAGACGAACATCATAAAAAACATTGTTCCTCACATTTTTATTTTACATTATATATTAAATAAACTATAAATAAAAATATCAAATGATATTTGTTAAAGCCCTTCTAATTTACAAGCCACTTTTAAGATGATTAACTGGTTATTTGTCGATTCATTCACATGAATAATCAGCTATTAAAATATTAGTTTTTTGCAGCCCTGGAGCATATACAGTATTTAGAACTACTCCTAACCATGTAAAATGCAGAAACCCCTGATGACGGAAAAGTGTAATTGCGGGGAGAACTGATTATGAGCTGATTACTAATTGATAGTACAGTAATTGCTGACTCACAGCAAGGTGCAGACAGATGACACAGGTTAAATGTCAAGTAAATTCATATAAAAGGCACATGTAAAGATTGTCTGCGATGAGGCAGACAGTGACTGATTTTGCCTTGCTTGAAGATTTGGCACACGGAGGAATGACTTTTTAAGAAACGCAGGAAACTCTTTGCTGAGAGTGATGAGTGGCGCATCAGTTGATTTTGTTTGCCCTGTGCAATTTTAGTCAATCTCTGCCAGCAGTCCTACTTTTGGAGAGGCCAACACAACACAGGAACAGAATCCCAGTCCTTTATACGCTAGGGTTTTCACTGACACACTGGAGACAGGTCTGGCATTTCCCAACCAACTACGAGTCAAATAATGACACGTCTTACATGCATTCATATCTTTCATGCTGCAGTACATTACATTTTCAAATTCGGCAATGGAAAATACAACAGTGAGGGATTTTCACGCCATTTCTGGTTTTCCAAATGTTACTGGGGCAATAGAATTTACACATAGCTGTTAAATCCCTCTTTTAAAAGGAAGTTGTTTACCATATATGCCATTTTGGTGGTATTTCTTTATGTAAATGTGTGTGGCCACGTACAAGCAGAGCAGTGAAAATGTGTTACGATGTGATCACATCTTCTGTGTACAACTGTGTGTTTTTCATTTGTGTTAAATGACAGTTTTCTAGTGTGCACTAGCAATTCTTGTGGACAGAATTTTTTTATGCACTCTATGATAAACGAATCCCCAGCTCATCACGCTGTCATTTCAGAATATTTCTGATTGCTGTCGTTTTGCATGTTACATGTATCATACTTTAAATAATAAATAAATAGCAAAATGGTGGCCCATTTTAACTGTTTCCATTAATAAAATCATAAGGGGATGCAAACTTTAGCACTTGATTGTATGACAGTACTGTATATTGTCATATGTTCTCACATGATTTATGGATCCTGTGATTTTTTTTTTTTTTTATAGAATGGAAGCCAGAATGATGCTAGCGCTGGTATGTCGTCAGAAGATTCCAGCAACAGCTCTCAAGCCCTGAGCCGCTCTGCCAGATCACTTAACATCAGCACGACTACTGAACACACCGCTTTCATTCTCAGCTCCTCCAGTCTTACAAGCCTCACCATCACAGAAAAGCCCAACACTGATGCAACAAACTCACCCTCCTCTCTCTTACACACTACTGGAACATCCAGCCTGACCCTGACCTCCACTGCTCCGCCAACCCGTCCCCCCTGGCTTGCTCTCACCTCCATCCACAGCTCCTCTATTGCTAACACTAACACTGTTGCACAGGATTCTGTGACTAACGTTTCACCTCTGACCTCAGGATCTGATCTGGTACCCATTCTGAGCTCCATCCAGCCACGGCTGTCCACAAGAGCAGCGATCACAGGCCTGACGTTCCAGCCACGTGACTTCACTCAAACAGCAGTCACGAGCCGGATCGAGGGTAAGAGGCTGAGTCACTGCACATCATAGCATGTAATTTTTAAATGTTAAATAGTCTGATTATGATTATATACTAAACATTTTGCTGTATGAAACTTATTAGGGGCTATGTATAAGTTTAGCTTGTGATGTCACACACACACACACACACACACACACACACACACACACACACACACACACACACACACACACAAAACTTTGAACCTATCACATCCAACCTTCAGAAACCTTCAGCCACAGAGGCTTCATGCTAAGCTAGCTAGCTAGCTATCTTAGCTAATGTTAACTAGTGATGAACGAAATGTTGGTTGTTGTGGTATAGGCTGTAACAGATGCAGGTTTACTAGAAGTTAGCTAGCTATTTCAGATGAGAGCAGACTAATCAGATTTACACAATCCTGGTGTTCTGAATGAGGATAAAGGTGTAGAAATGTTCATAGACATTTTCATTGTTTTAAAGCATGCACTGATGCTGATTTACTCGTACTCATTAAAAAATGATCTAATACCAACATCCAATACCATGTGATACTAAGCCTAGTGTATGTTGATGCACTAATGAACAAATGGCACAAAATGAAACTGCTGTGTGCAAATATTAATTGGAGGAACTAGAACATGATGAAACATCTTTAACATAAAACTCAGCATGAGGAGTTGATTGCTAGTAACACATGGCAGCAAACAGCGCTGTAGCAAACACTGGCTAGACAAGAAAAATGTCTACAGACAATGCTAGGTAAGTGAAAATAACAGCTCTTACCCAGACACTATGATCAGCCACTGCTGGTCTTTAACAACGAGAGATTCCGAAAGATTTTCCAAAGTGAAACAAAAGCTTGGACCCAACTGCAACCCTGCTCAGTCTAAGCTAACTCATATTGCTAGCTAACACACTTCATTTAAAAGAAACTAGCTAATGTTATAAAGAACAAGCCTAGAAGCATGACTGTGGACACACACACGTGCACTGTACATGGCCACTACGCGCCAAGTGATTTCTGTATCTGTACAGAATTCTACAGAGTTATGTATATACATTACACAATATTATATTGTTTTTATTAAATGTATATCAAGTATAACAGATAAAATAAAAATATTATTATATTCCTGCTTCCTCACATGCTTCCCACTAATCCCACATTGTGTAACAAACAGTTCTGCCACCCACCGAAGAGCTCGTCAACTTATCGTCCAATCACATCTCCTACGTGGTGACAAGACTGAGTCCTTTTACCGACTACAACTTCAGCGTGTCCGCCTTCACGACTGTAGGAGAAGGACCTGCCTCTCTGATCGCACAGAAAACTCCAGAACAGGGTAACATGAGACCAAAAATCACAAGTCTTCCTGAAATCAGGGGTCTAATTTCACCCTATAGCTGGACACCTGTTCTGTAAAACCAAAATCTACAGTTAAAGACCTTGATGTAATGCTAATAATGTATATGATTTAATTCCAGTATTTACATTTACATTTAGTGGATACATTCAGAAGTCACTCTGATAAAGTGCAGCTTAAAGTCTACACTGCATACTGCAGCTCTTCTGCAGATCAGTTCTGTTTTGTCAGGGTGGAGTTTCACATGATGGCTCTTCTGGGAAACTTGAGATGTGGATGGAGAAACAGGAGAAGTAAACTTGTATGTCATTAGTGTAACAGTGGTAAGAGAAGCCGTGAGATCTGATCATTGAGCTCACAGATTTAGTATATGGTCAGAACAAGAGTGGACCAAGAACTGAACCCTGAGGAACTCCTATAGTAAGTAAAATCCTCAAAAATGAGCAAAAGCTAAAATAAGACATATGCTAGTCTTACTCTAGTGCATTCCATAATGTCCCCTGCTGTCTCTTTAAATAAATCTATCTCAGAATGCAGCAGCCCATGTCAGTAGAGATTCTGGACCCAAAATGGAAAAGTGTTATATGAAAAAGGATATATAAATAGTATAAAAAGTAGTAATAGTAGACTGTTGTGCTGTGTTATAAATGGACCAAAAAAGAAAAATTTATATACAAGAAGTGATATATAAATTATTATTATTGTTCTTGTTGTTTGTTTGTTTAATCCTGTTAATCCTGAGGATTTGTTTAACCCAGAATGTTCTTATTTGTTTGTTATTTAAATATACTTTTTATGATTTATAGTAATTGCCATAGATGTATGGGTTATTTAGTAATAATGGTAGATTTTTGTACTTTATTATAAATACTTTATTATTATTGATTTTTTTTAGCATGTAGAAGTGTCCATATTCTTCACTAATGTATAACTCTTCTTCCGCAGTGCCTAGCTCTGTTCAGGATGTGTCCTATGAGAACATAAGCTCCACCTCCATCTTTGTGAGCTGGAATCCACCTCTGAACCCCAACGGGAAGATCACACACTACACCATCTATGTCTTCAACCTGCACAGTCACAAGATCCAGCAACAGGTTACAAACACCACCAGTATCGTCCTCACAGGTTAGTGCCATCTGCACTGCACAATAACGCCGGATTAGTTTGGCTAATCTCTAAAGTAACGTTTCCTTCTGCAGGTTTGGATAAATACACACAGTATAAGGTGCGTGTGGCCGCTTCGACAGCAGCAGGCGAGAGTCCTGTGTCTGATGAGGATAACATCTCCGTACTGACGCCTGAGGATGGTACATACGATTACAGTTCACAAATACACACACACACTCTCAAAATAAAAATGTAATATTTAAATGCATGAATTTTGTGGTTTTATACTAGACATTAGGATGTTTCCTATTCAATGTTGTTGACTTTTTTTTTCAAGAATAAAGTCAAAAATACATTTTACATGTGATTAATAGAAATTCCTAAAAAATTTATATTCAATAAAACAGATGAGAAGTTATAAAATTATATAATTCATGCTAGCAACTTGTTTACCAGCATTTTGTAAGAATTACACAACTTTATTCTTAAAATCTCCACTTCATGATCTTAGAATTATAAAGTTGTTTTAAAAACTTTTTATTTTTGCACAAAAATATTACATTTTAGTAATATTATAAAGTATGCTATTCACACGGCACTGCTATATACAATATGTGACAAGTAATTTCCCAAAATATTGCTTAACATTATAAGAAAAGGGGTTGAAAAGTTTACGCACCCTGTGTACAATGCTACTGTAAAATATATTTGAGTGAATGTTGTATTATACAATGTTTCATTTTAGTCAGAATTACATTAGATTGCATTACAACACAAAATATGGTGCTGCACAGATTTATTGGCACCCTTAATGAAAATGATCAAAATGTAAAATCCGCCGAGACAGATAAAAGCGCAGGCCTTAAAAATAAAAATGACCAGACTTTAGTCAAAACAAGAAAAACCAAGGACATAGAATATGAGCCATGATACAAACAACTTTTCATGATAATGACAATTTGGATCGATGCAACGATTTAAAAGACAAAGATTGAAATTAATTGAGGCAGCAATCATAAATCGATTGTAGTTGAATATAAATTGATGATTAGCAATTATAATTGATTAGAAATTGATTATTATCAGAAAAGGAAAGACAACTGGTATGGAAAAAAAATAATTCATATTTTTGATCTAAAGTGTAAATAGGCTAGCAAGGTGATTTGCCCATAACTCTAATAATTAAAAAAGTCCTTCTCTACATCATCAGTCATGAATTAGCTGTAGACTTGCCCCAGATTCTGACAATCAAAAAATTCAAACAATCATAAAACACAGTACAACAGGCTAGAATAAAAAGATTTAGCTGACTCTATAGATCTCTCTTTTCTTGTTGCGTGTCTCTTCCAGAGCCGGATTCTCCTCCTCACAGCCTGCTTGTTTTGAATACCACGTCGTCCACTGCCACCATCACCTGGTCTCCACCCGATAAACCCAACGGCATCATCCTCTTTTACGAGGTGACCTACAGCAATGCCACATTCAGCTACACTGTGAACTCGACTGTTCCCAGTGTCACACTGCACCACCTCAAACCGTACACTCTCTACAACGTGACTGTACGTGGCTACACACGGCTCGGCCATGGAGATCAGACATCACCCACGCTACAGATGCTGTCGGGGGAGGATGGTGGGTCTTTTTTCAGTCAATAGATGTGATTGTGTGAGGTAGAGCTGTGTGTTTTTGTTTTTAACCCGGCAGCCTTTCAACCACCACACTTTGCACCGTGTTTGCCTTCTTGGCCTCTTTAAGGCCAATTAATTTTACTAATAACAATTTATATAGTTTAATTTTAACTCAGAATCTTGGAAGTGTGAAACAATAGAAAACAAGAATGTGAGGCCATTGATTTTTTTTTTACGAAGTAGCTCAAATGGAGGAAGTAACACACACCAGCCATGTGTGGTCCCTTATTGTTAAACAGTCTTTCTTTCAGACTGCAAAACCACATCCACACAAGTGAAAACATCCCGCACGCTTTGATGTGTGTGTGTGTGTGTGTGTGTGTGTGTTTCAGTGCCTGGCAGTCCTCCATATGGGCTTGCCTATGACAGCATCAGCTCCAGCGAGGTGAACGTGTCCTGGTCGCCGCCCCTTGTGCCCAATGGAATCATCTTGTACTACAGTGTGGAGTATTGGAACACCACACACACTCTGAACATCACCACACACACGCCGTCTGTGCTCCTGTCCAACCTGCGCAAGTATGCACGCTACCGCCTCAGCGTTCAGGCGGCCACTCGAGTCGGATTGGGGAACCACAGCAGCGAAATCCTCAACATCACCACTCTAGAGGACGGTGAGTGTGTTTGTGTTTTCAGAAACCTCAGGAACGCTAATAACCAGCTGTTTTGTTTAGATCCAACCTGGATTCAGACCTGCAGACACATCATTCACATCACTAATTCTCAACTCTTTCCTACAGCTTCATCCTGAATGTTACTTGTTCTTCTGCTCTCTGAAAGTTCTGGAAAGAGTTTTTCTTGTCTGTTGTGGGTATGCGTATATGCAATGTCACTATTCTCACTCATCTAAGATCTTTGAAATGGTGTTTGGGAACAGAACACTCCTCAGTTTCATGTCCAATAATCAATCAACAATGTTCTCCCTGAACGACAGTCCCAAGCTCCCCCCCGCAGTTCTTGTACTACAGGAAGTTGTCAGATAGCCAAGTCGGGTTGTCATGGCAACCCCCCGAGGAGGCCAACTCAGAGATTCTGTACTACACAGTGAGGGTATGGTGAGTGCTTTTTATTCTTCCTCCATCAAATCATATATATATATATATATATATATATATATATATATATATATATATATATATATACTATATTACCAAAAGTATTCGGTCACCCATCCAAATGATCAGAATCAGGTGTCCTAATCACTTGGCCTGGCCACAGGCCACTTAGGCATGCAGACTGTTTTTACAAACATTTGTGAAAGAATGGGCCGCTCTCAGGAGCTCAGTGAATTCCAGCGTGGAACTGTCATAGGATGCCACCTGTGCAACAAATCCAGTCGTGAAATTTCCTCACTCCTAAATATTCCACAGTCAACTGTCAGCTTTATCATAACAAAATGGAAGAGTTTGGGAACAACAG
>CM040980.1:26424101-26518749 GCA_022985145.1 Pangasius djambal | reverse complement strand
TGCGCTTTTGGAAGAATGGTCAAAAATTCCTATAAACACACTCCTCAACCTTGTGGACAGCCTTCCCAGAAGAGTTGAAGCTGTAATAGCTGCAAAAGGTGGACCGACATCATATTGAACCCTGTGGGTTAGGAATGGGATGGCACTTAAGTTCATATGTGAGTCAAGGCAGGTGACCGAATACTTTTGGTAATATAGTATATATATATATATATATAGTATACAGTGAATTATGGGTCAAATTTGTAACCCCACCAAATTTGTGATTTCAAATGAGAAATACACTTTAAGGTGTTGAACTGCTTTGCAAATTATTAAAGGACGACATTGTGATATACTATATTCTCAATATGAATGAGAATATGATGATGTAAGTCGAGACTCGGATACAGGAATCAGACTCCGTTTACTAGCAGATGACTCATTTGCAAACGCAGGAGGTCGTATGGGCATTACTTATTTTCATATGCATGAATATTATAGATCCTGCCACTTTTTTAATGAAAGTAAATATATAAAAATGTTCCTATGTCTATTTTAGTCAATTTTTTTTGGCATGATTGCATATTAAACATTTTATTCATTTACATATATACTTTTCATGATAATGATTTCCTGTGTGTGTGTGTGTGTGTGTGTGTGTGTGTGTGTGTGTGTGTGTTAGGAACTTGAGCTCTGAGTTTGTAGCCAATGTGACCGAGACGTCAGTGGTGGTCAGTGTAGATGGACCTGGACTGTATAACGCTTCTGTGAGCAGTTGGACTCGGCTTGGTGATGGAGGTGTACTGACCTACATCACCTTCAGCACATCAGAGTCAGGTAAAAACTCACACACACACACACACACACAGACACACACACACACACACACACACACACACACACACACACAGACCTCCTACATACTTAGATTTGGTTCCTGTAGTCTAAGGGACTAATTTTGCTATTTTTGTGTGTGTGTGTTTGTGTGTGTGTGGGCGTGTGTGTGTGTGTCTCAGTTCCTTCAGACCCCCCTCAGAACGTGTTCTACACACTGCTATCTCCGAGGACAGTGAGACTGAGTTGGAGCCCCCCGACTCAGCCGAATGGCATCATACAGTACTACACCATTTACTACAGCGACAACATCACCAACACCACTCAGGTGCGCACACACACACACACACACATTTTTACAATCACATCATTCAAACACTATACACTATGCTGCTTCAAATTTATTACAAATATTTAGTATTTGAATGCATTTAAATGAGTACTGAGTTTATAAAATTATACTGCGGTAAACAGCATGAACATAACAGTAATGCTGCATTGTGTGTTTGTATCATAAAAACATGTTTCTACAGATATGAGTGCTTTCCTTTATTTGTGACTTTTAACAGGAAAAATAGAAATTATTTTCAGAAATATTTTAATGTAAATTGAATGTAATTAGACCTCCTAATATCATCAAAACAGTTTTAGTAGGTAAGTAAGTATTACTGATAATAATAATAATAATAATAATAATAATAATAATAATAATAATAATAATAATAATATGTTACTAGTATATTTTCCATAGGGTTAAACATAGTTATATATGAGAGAATGAGAAAAATAAAATAAAAGTAAATTAAAATTAATTAAAAAAAAAATACAAATGCCAATAAGGAACCACTGAAACAAAACTAAAGCTCAAAATAAAAATAAAAGTAACTTTAGAACATTTAAAGATTTTCGCTTTTACATATATAAACATTGTGGTAATCTGAATAGTTTTTGAACATCCCTACTACTCTGTATTGCACAAAACAATCACATACATTAACACCTCTATGTCTCTGCTGTGTCTCTGTGTAGCGGGTGCCGGGCTTGTTGCAGTGGGCGGAGCTGGATGGGCTGAGGGCGGGGCATGAATACAGGGTGTGGCTGAGCTCAAGCACGTCTCTGGGTGATGGGGGGGTGATCAGCGATCCTCTTAACTTCAGCACGCCTGAGGCCGGTCAGTCTCCTCACACAGACAGGGCAGGACAGCAGCTCTGCACCGTTTTTCCAACCATTTTCACCTCGTTTCTAAAAAGAAAATCACACCAAAACACCAGGATGCACTCAGTTCAGGCTTATCACACAATAGATAAAATATAAATCAAACAATAGATTAGCTACTAAAACTCTTAAATAATAATTACAAAAAACCGGTTTAATACAATTGGTAATGCCCTGAGTAAAACAATACAACAGAGATTGTGATAAAGGCCAAATCTTAAAATGGAAAAACATTCATTTGTGGTTGCATTTCTGGCACCAAGGTGCTAAACATATGATGCATGATTACAATCAATGAAAAAAAAAATGTAGCACACGCTACAAAAGAATTTGTTGCACTTGGCCCTGGCGAGTTAGCGCCCTTCTTTACCCGAAAGCTCAAACTCTTCGTGTATGTGTTATCAGATATCATTTGCATTATGGCAGTGATATGACACTCAAAACTGTTTGATTAGGTTCTTGTATAAAAACAAAAAGATTAACGCTTTAGCGATTAGTTCTTAGCATTAGGTTGTTTAAATGCCTTGTAATAGGTTTTACCCTGTCATCAGGAGTGATGACCAATCCCTGACTGGCGGTCTGAGAGAACATAATTGCTCTCTGGGTGGGACGGACGATCTTACTCTTTTCCGATCAGGTGTATGTAATATTAGGTATATATATCTCATTAGCAGAATTTTGAAAATATGCAGGAGCATCACATGTCTCTGAGGTAGTTTTTTAGAATTTACCCTTCTTCACTGATAGCTGTAGTAGGATCAGGGAGAACTAGCAAGTGCGTGGGAACTGGCAAAGGCTAAATTGGGGAAAATGCATTTTAAAAAGGTTTCTGTTCCTCCTCTTTGGTGGAAACGTGTATCATAATCATCATGTCTGTTTCTAGCTATAAGCCATTTAAGCAGTCACCTTCAAGTGGAAGATTCACTCATCTTCAGGGAGCAATGCTACCTGTGTGCCACAAAGGATATACAGTATATCTATCTATCTATCTATCTATCTATCTATCTATATATATATATATATACATATACACACACACACACACACACACATACGTGTGTAACTTAGGGGGTCAGAAGTTTCAGAAACCACAGGTTTGTAGAAATCAGGTTATTCCCTGTTTTGGTGTGATTTTGGGAAAAAACAGAGCAGAGTTGACCCTGAAAGAGAAAAGACATTCTCCCCTGTTGTGTGAGGCTGATGAAGTGTTTCATATCATTATGTAATAATAATAATCTCTCTCTCTCTCTCTCTCTCTCTCGATTGTGTTTGGTTATGTTTCAGTTCCTGCAGCTCCACTCCAAATGTCCAGCTGCCTGAGCTCAACTAAGCAACACAGCTCTATGTCCTTGCACATCTTCATCACAGACTATGCAAGGACAATCTCTTTTTTCCTCTCTGTTAATCTGTCCATGACTCACAGCAAAACGTTCATTCTTCAGGTCATTTTGCAGGTTGAGTCTGAGGAAAACTATTTCCAGTTGTGTAAATGATGATAACTGCTTTTCCTCTCATATGTGCAAATGCATTGCATGGAGTTTAATATATGAAACCTATGAAATGGAGTTTGTGAAACTGATGCACTGTGGATGTCATTCGCTCATGTGTTGATCACTTTGTCTCTTGCTTGGTGTGTATAACTTTACCATGATAATAACAATTTTAACATGATGTTACCTTCATTAAACATATACTATGTTTTTATTAACATTACGTACCGTATATATTAATAATAAAAACTTCTGAAAAGAGAACACAATGTCAGACTATTTTTTTAAATTACATATGACGTGTTTGTTCTCTTTTCTGAAGTGTTCAATCATGTCTCTTACACTAGACCATTGATATTAGATGTCTCTACCCCTTCCAGTGCCAAGTGGTCCGGTCCACAATCTCTCGGCTCAGCTTTACGGCTCTACGGCTGTAGTGATTAGTTGGGACCCTCCTCTGGAGCCAAATGGTAGAGTCTTCTACCAGCTAAGCCTGCAGGAGGCGGGCATAACCCACCCGTCCACCAACCGCACGGAAAACCAGACCATTACCAAGACAACCACCGACACTGTTTTCCTTTTCACCAAACTCAGGAAGTACTTCCCCTACGTGCTGCAAGTTACCCCGGCAACTAGTGCAGGCTCCGCCTTAGACCACACCTCCATACTGCACCTGAGAACGGATGATGATGGTGAGTTGCTTGCAATACAATATGTGAAGAATAAAACAGTCTATAAAACAAATTCCTGTTTTCTCTTATTTTAAAACATCCAATAACTGTTTTTTCCATACTAGCTTCTCTTTTTCTTGAAGTTTAAATAAAGTTAAATAAATGTCTTCTTACAGAAAACTTCATCATATGAACGATAAGCTCCGTCATACAGCGTCCGTATTACAAGCTCCTGTAAATTCCTATAGAAACAATAACAGATCTGACCAAGCGCATTAATATAAGTCTTTGATTTGTGTGTGTGTTAGTACCCAGTTCAGCTCCGTTGCTGGGTGTGAGCAGGAATCTCTCCTCCACCTCTATCCTGGTGTCATGGTATGCGCCTGTGGAACCGAATGGAGAGATAATCGAATATGCCGTAGTTCTACATGGTCCCCGAGGATCCAACAGCACGTACACACCCAACTCGCAGCTCACTCTCATACACCTCACCCCCTACACAGCCTACAACCTCTCCATCTCTGCAGTGAATCGGAGGGGCATGGGACCCTCACTCATGCTGGCTCTGCACACGGATGAAGCAGGTGAGTGCTAGTATCTTTTCAGGGATCCCAAATTGTTTATGGAGCTTCAACTCATTATCTGTGAATTATGAGTATGACAGCATGACAACATGACTTTATAGAGTGGAAGTGTGAAATAATGATTATGCCATACCAGTCCTCATGATGACATCACAGTAAACAATCGTGGCTCTTAGAACATTACGTTTTATATAGGATACTATTTTATTGTTTATTTTTATTTTTCTATAGTTTTGCTTAACTACAGAACAGAACATTGTTAAAAAAAATAATAAATCCAGCATTTTCTCTAATCATCTTATTTTGGTTAGCGTGATAATGGAATGCAAGCGAAATTATTAACATTGTTTTAAAACTGGTACACTCTTTGATATCTTACTGCTAGGCTATAAGCTTTTTATGTATTTATTTTTTTGCTAATCATTCATTGCTGCTGTGTTGGTATATAAGCCATGACATTAATCAAGAGACAAACACAAAACATATTTTAGCAACAAGCCTCAAACGAAACTACCTACTTAATGTTTGAGAATGGTCACAAATATCACTACCTAACCTACAGAAAATACCTAAATAAAACCAGCTGGTCAATGGGAGAGAACCCCCCCAGATTAAAATATCTAGCTAACCTTAGAGAAAATGTCAAAAATAAAACAAACTAGCTTTTGTTAAAAAAATTCCTTAAGAAAATTAGCTTAACAACATTAAAGAGAATCCACAAACAAAACCTCTAGTTAGCGGTAGAGTAAATCTGCAAATAAAATTAGCTAGCTAAATATAGAGGGGAAAAGCAGTATCTAGCTACAGCACCATAGACCACCATTAAACCCTAAGATGTATAGCATACAGATAGCATACGTCTTATAAATTGGCACAAAATTTATTTTCACTTTGACCTAGCATTACTGTTAGCTCATAGGGCTCGGGAATTTTAATAGTAAAGTACTAACCAACCTTGTGTAGTTGTTAATGGTTAATACTTGCTCCTAACCATCTAGCTACAGTTATTTTTCAAATACTTTGTGCAGCTTGATAGCTAGCTAAGTAATATTAATCAAATTAATCTTGGAATTTAAATTTGTAATTTACTTTGTTCACTAACTGCATATGTTTAATTATGTGATTAAAGCATGCATTCTATTAAAGATATATCATTTAAGTCTTGTACAGAAGGTAACACTGATTGTCTTAGAGACATTTGCATAATTTTGCAAATATTTGTAAATATTTGTTTGGAAAAACTTAGCTAGCTCTGAACTCTGACTGAGGTTTGTACAGCTGTCATACCATGAATTGTTCATACCTTCCCAGCTCTACTGTAAATTATCCCCATTAGTGTTACAGCATCATTGAACTTAAAAAGACCACTGAGCCCTGAAATGACTTTTCTGATCCATGAAAGAGACTTTTGTATGTGGCTAAGACACATTAAGATGCCATCATATCATGTGACTGTTTTTGATTGTAGGTCCAATGTCTCCACCGCGAAACCTGAGTATCTTTAACCACTCTTCTGACTCGGTGTGGCTCCACTGGGAACCCAGTCTGGAGCCCAATGGCGTCATTCAGCATTATGGATTCAAAATAGTGGAACTGAACACGAATGCTGTTATATACCAGGTAATTATACAGACCGAGTGTGTGTTTGTTGTGTAAGTATGTACAGTAAAATACAGAATATTTACTGTAATATCACATCTCTGTTTTTGCTGCAGAACTCCACAGGTGCCTCCACTCAGGCAGAATTAGGTGGCTTCAAACCGCATAGTTCTTATGAGATAAGTGTGTGTACTTACACTAGAGCGGGCAATGGAGACCAGTACAGTCTTCCTGTAACCTTTACTACCCATGAGTCAGGTAAGATTCAGAGGAGAGAAAGTAACATTAATTGATTTAAAAAAAAAGTTTTTTTAAAAAGCATATGATGAAAATGCAGGAGTGATTATTAATGATTTGTTAAGTTCAAAGATGATTTGATGAAGCATGTATCATGGTTATCATGAAGTTCCACTAACATGCAAGGTGCACAAGCATTTGATTAAAAAAAGAAGAAAACCAATGAAAAAAGCATGTGTTAATAATCATTCATCATCTTTTTGGGAGTGTCATAGTTACATAGTTTACCCATGAGATTTCCTGTCTCATTTTTTGTTGCTGTTGATAATTTTAAATTCTTTCATCTTGTGTTTGTTGTATGTCGTTGAGTTGTTCATTTATCTTTTGGCATAGGTTTGTTTAACATTTGGTATGGGTAGTTCTTGTTATTTTTCCCTTTTTTATTGTTTGGCATGGGAAATTTTTGCTACTTTTGTCTTGTTTACTGTTTGGTATGGGTAATTTTTGCTACTTTTGTCTTGTTTACTGTTTGGTATGGGTAATTTTTGTTATTTTTGTCTTGCTTATTGTTTGCCATAGGTAATTTGTGTTACTTTTGCCTTGTTTATCGTTTAGTGTGAGTAGTTTTTGTTACTTTTGCCTTGTTTATGATTTGGTGTGAGTAGTTTTTGTTGCTTTTGCCTTGTTTATCTTTTGGTGTGAGTTTGTTAATTTTGATTTGAAAAGTTCATCATATGATATGGGAAAATTTAGTAGTTACTTTTGTTTTTAGGTCATTTTTGTTGCTTTTGCCTCCTTCATTGTTTGGTGTCAGTAATTATTGTTAGCATTGCTGCATGTTTACAAAATATAATGCCAATAGAAAACCAAGGCAAATAAATACTTGGTTAAATGATAAAAAAAAATATTCTGAGTTACTAAAAATGAATCAATAAAATGGCAAAAAATTATCAAATCATCTTTATAAAGACCAAGTGAGTTTTTAAACTTAACTTTACTCCTTTTTTAAAATCAAAGAATATTTCTTATTTCCACCCTTATGTGTAAAGAATTTACCTGTTAAATGTAGATTTGTGGTATGATGAATGATAAATGCTGCTTATTGTATAACCTGCACTGTTTTAATCAAATGATTTGAATTTAACAATTCAAAATAATTACATAAAAAAAAACTTCCAGTTTCTCCATTTTATCAATTAATTTTTATTACCATACACACATACAAATAAAAATATTTTCAAACTGTGTGAGCATGTAAATGTGTGTGTTGCAGTGTCAGAGGCGGTTCGTAATCTGTCCTGTTTGGGCCTGGACTGGGATTCGGTGTATATGGAATGGGAGCCTCCAGCAAACCCCAACGGAGAGATCTTGCTTTATTACATTGTCTCAGCAGATCACAGAAAGGAGGCTTTTCCCCTAATGCTTACACACAAACTCTCATACACTTTCACTGGTCTGCATCCCAACATGCTTTATGTCATCTCTGTGGCTGCCGTTAACTCAGCCGGTCCAGGAATAGAGGCCAACTGCACGGCACACACGCTGCCAGAATCAGGTACAATCTGCTAGTCCAAAACATTGTGGGCATTGTGGGAGACGTCAGAAATGTGACAGAAATGCAGGGAAACTTGTCTACATTGTCTGTATTCAGACTTGATTTGCTGGCTGGTGCATTCAGATTATTGAAATTACCTTTGTACTGTTTCTTCCATGTTTTTCTTGGTGAAATGCTCTTTTTGAATTGCACCTAGGCCGTTTCCTTTAAACTACCACATGCACCTAAAAAAATCTGACAATAGAAACATGATCACATATTATGTATAGCAGTATTTTCTGGACTATATTCAATATTTATGAAATAAAAGCTATATAGCTATACTTTGTTTATGATGATGTATGTAATAATAAGAGACCATAGGACAGTGGTGAAGTAGCTAAACTGTGTGGGGGTTTTTTTTGGGACTAACAGCTGAAAACAAGAAGAAATCAGCTGTGATCAGCAAGCGTTAAAAACAACTTAGCAGTTGTTATCTCTGTATTTTAGTATTGCAAGAGAATGATATGAACATATAATGCCGTACGTTTATACTGATTTTGTTACTCACACCCTCAGTATTGATTTGATTGAAAGGTTTACCTCCCTAACAATGGAATTTGCAAACAGGGTTGTAAAGGCATTTTATATTTGGCTGGGTTTTAGCACAAGGATGAGAACACGCAATCACAAATTTACTGAGTGCTGTTACTTTTTCAATATGGCAGAACCAGACCTGTTTAGGAAATTGGGGGAAAAATCATGGGGGAAATGCAGTTGCAGATAGTTTGAATTAACATTTGAATTTGAATAAAGTCCAGAAAATGCTGACATAATTAAGAGTGAAATATGCTGTTAATCATCATACAATGTAGTCTAATCATAAAGTAATAATAAAATAATAATAAATAATAAAAATAAAATTAATATTTATACCATAAAATACAAATGTGAAGTAGACAAAATTTAATCTTCTAAAATATTGAAAATATATTGTCATGAATATTCCTGGCCTTGATCACATTTGTTTATCATTTCTGGGAATGTCTTTTCATTTAGCAGTCTATAACCAAACCTATAATACAGCACTTTGATATGACAATAGTACAGCAGATCCTAATAATAATAATAATAATGATGATGATGATGATGATGATGATTATGATGATGGAAGAAGACAACAAATGGGAACAGTCAGAATTTTTTTTCTTTGATACATGACTGACTCAGTAAATGTCTGTGTGCAGTTCCTGGTCCCCCGAAGTCGCTGTCTGTGGTGAATATTAGCTCGGATGCTGTGACTCTGATCTGGCTCCGTCCTGCCCGAGTCCCCGGGATCTTACGGGGTTACAGAGTGGAGATACAGCGTCTGGCACTAGTGTGTGAACCAGACGATGATGCTTCCTGTGTGGAGAGTACAGATTTTCTGTTGGTAAATGGAACGGAAAATGGAACAAGGGAGATCACTGCAACACTGCAGCCCCTGCGTAAATACAGACGCTATCGCGTCAGAGTGGTGGCATGGACCAGCGCTGGAGCTGGAGAACCTACAGCATGGATGTACATACAGACACTAGCAGGAAGTATGTCTAACACACATATACACACACAATGGATGCTTCAAATTAACTAGAAAAACTAGAACGGATTTCGCTGCTCAGAAACGATGCAAATTTTCATATTTTTTACATATTCAAAGGCAAAAAAGATCTGAAAGTTTAAGAATGCTCCATGTTGCACTGTTAGTCACTTAACTTAAGTCTACTGAAACACACACTTGCTATTTTTTTTTTAAAAATTGCGAAAAATGACCCTTGTTTTGCTTGATACAGCCAAACAGCTCTGAATAAATGCAGGTCATCAGAGGTATACTTTATATGAAAACCTATGTATCCAGTTTATAATAAATGTACATGGCTCATAGCACAGGCTTGTTGAAACTGAGCAGATGAAGACTGGATAAACATCACCTGGTCTTACTCCAATCTTCAGATGTCTGGTTTGGGTGAGTCTGTGCCCACTGTATCCTCAGACATTTGTTCTTGGCTGACAGGAATGAAACCCATTCTGATCTTCTGCTGTGGTAGCCCATCCGCTTTAAGGTTTGACGTGCCGTGTGTTCTTAGATGCTTTTCTGCTCACCATGGGTGTAAAGAGTGGTTATTGGAGTTACCACAGGCTTCCTTTCAGCTCAGAGCAGTCTGGCCATTCTCCTCTGATCTCTCTCTTGTCAACAAGGCATTCTTGGTCGCAGAACTGCCGCTTAGTTGATGATTTTGTTGTTGTTTTTCGCACCATTCTATATAAACTCTGGGCTGTTGTGTGTGAAAATCCCAGGAGATAAGCAGTTTCTGAACCTGTCTGGTACGAACAACCATGCCACAGTTACTGAGATCACATTTTTTCACCTGATGAAGCCCTTGGCCTGTATCTGCATGACTTTATGCCTTGTCCTGCTGCAACATAGTGGACTGTTTGGGTAATTGCATGAATGAGCAGGCGTAGAGGTGTTCCTATTAAAGTGGCCAGTGATTGTATGTGTAACTAGTTAATTTTCAGCGAGCATTTTTAACTAATGTCATGCATTTTCTGTGGCTCTCAAGTGGTGTCCTATTTGGCAGTATAGTGCACTCGGTTGGGTCTACAAAGCCATTATATTTTACTCTATGCAGTGAGCATACAGTATATAGTGAATAAGAAGCTACTGGAGATTTGGCTTAACTGTGCATTGGTGGCTCAAAAAAAAAAAAGTGGTCGATTTTTATGATGATTTTAAAAACTAACATTGAGCTAAATATCAAGAGAACATGTTTGTGGTAATAATAAAATAAAAATGAATAAGCCACAATAAATTTTAGGATACAATGTTGATTTTGCCTCAAAAAAGCGACACAGTCTGTGACAGTATAGCATTATAGATTTATTCATATTCTAACTTATTAAAACACCAAATATTTTAATGATTAATTGAAATTCAAATACAATTTTTGAAGCAATGGCTTTGATGCAAGCTCTCTCTCTCTCTCTCTCTCTCTCTCTCTCTCTTAGACCCTGATGCCCCACCAGCTGCTGTCTCGGCGGTTCCGTCGACCACTGGGATGAAAATCACGTGGGATCAACCGGCAATCATCTCAGGCCCCACCTCCTACCTCATTGACGTTATTGCTGTGAGTTGGAAGGAACTAGATTAATATGTGCTGATAAAACTCCAATGTAACATTTAATCTCGTCTCTCCTGCTTTCTTTTTCTTTCAGTTGGACGGTTCAGATCATAATGTGACAGTAGTGCGGAATGCAGGAGAAATCAGGATGGTGGTTGTTGGGAACTTGACTGCGTACACTTATTACTCAGTTACTGTCACTGCCTTTACTGGAAACGTGACCACCGCCCGCCGAGACGGCATGTCCTCTGAGCCCGTCACCGTCAGGACACTAGAGGGGGGTGAGAAAGCGAGTTTGTGTTATATGTACATGAGGATGAATGTAATGATTTGTGGTCTCACTTTGCAGTTTAATACGTTTTGTGTTGTCTACGATGTGTGTGTGTGTGGAGGGTTGAGGGCGTATGGAAAGGGTCTGATTTATTTACATTGCTGGTTCAGAACATTTTGCAAGTCACATATAAATAGAGAATAAGGATACTTTCACACTAGTGCACATGTTACTACAGTCCTATGAAAAGTGGCCGCTGGAGTGTTAGTCAGTCATGTATGCCTTGGTATTTGCCTGATTTGGTCTGATGTGACTTATTGTAATTCAGGTTTTTTTTTTTTTTTTGTCAGAACCAAAGGATCCACCCAAAAACGTGACCCTGACCATCATACCAGAAGAAGTGACCCGTGTGTATGTAACATTCTTACCACCGGATGAGCCTAACGGCAACATCAGTGCCTATCATGTTTATGTTTACCGCGATGGACGACTCGACTTCGAGATCAACAGCTTGCCCGTGGTCAGTAACTCGAACAAGACCATGACTGCTGTTATACAGGGTCTTAAAGGAGGATTAAACTACAGCATACAGGTGAATTTTATTTTTGCTTTATACCACAGTGCTGTTGAATTCTTGCTCTTGATTGGTCTGATTGCTCAGAAGGTGTTGCTTAATTTTCTATAACAGCAGCCACAAATCACTGGTTTATATTAATGCACTCGTTTTAATACATAATTGTTTCTATAGTAACATGCACAGGGACTTGTATGGTAGAAGATTAAAAAAACGTGTAAGTTTTCTGTAAGGAGACGTTTATGGAAGGAGTCTCCAGTGTCAGACAAGCTACAATGTTTTGTCTTATTAACTTCAAGAGAGACTGACCTCTGTTTATAGCTGTTATAACATAAGTGGTAACATGTTTTGTTTTTCAGCTGCTCCACAACATTAAATGTAGCTATAAATTACAGTCCCTCATTCTTTAATTAGTAAATACGTGTTAGTGATGGCAAATTGCTGTGGCATAAAACACTGTGCTATTATTGGAAAATAATCAGCTTCGGGGTGGTAACAGTAACTGTGTTGATTGTTGATTATTTTCCTACACCAGCATTCCTCATCATGTTTTATTCCTTACTGATTATGTCCTTATGCATTGAAAATCCATTGAGATTTACAGTACAGCTGTGGTTTAATTTTGGTCCAGCAAACAGTACAGACGTGTTCAAGAATTACAAAACAGAGAAAATTCTGAAATATGAAATATAAGAAAATCACACACACACACACACACACACACACACACACACACACACACACACACACACACACACACAGAAAACCCCAAATATACTCCTGATGCATTAAGCACAGCTGAGTGATGTGTTTGATTTACAGATAGCTGCAGTGAATGGAGCAGGATTCGGGCCCAGATCAGAAGTTAAACTCAGCATGCCAATGAAAGGTACTGAACATTCTACAATAACAGCAAATTGTTTGCTATCCCGCATTTTTAGTCACCTCCAAAATTATTGGCACCCCTCATGAAAACTGAATGCGTGCATAACACATGCTGTGAGTGACATTTTGAGCTTAACCATATGGGAATGCTGTATAGTTTTATTACACAATATTTTTTTCAAACTGGAAAAGTTTTTTTTTAAAGTTCTTATCGCAAAACATTGGTTTCCAAATTGTCAGCACTCCCAATTAATATTTGGTGAGCCCTCCCCTGGAGAGAATAACAACGCCGAGCATCGTCCACTGGTTGGTCCACAGTGAGATCCAGTGAGGTCCACAGTGAAATCCACAGTGAGATGGTCATTGAAAAGCATTGATTTTTTTTGCTGCACACATTTCTGTCTTGAGTTAGATGTACAGTATGTTTTTGGTCAAGATCTATAGCCAGAGGCAGTCAGATTTGGGCCTAAAATATATCTTTAGTGGAATATTCACAGAAGCCTCTGGAGAACCAGCCACAAAACTGCCCCAAAGCATTAATGATTTCTGATCATGTTTTACAATGGGTATCAGGTGCTATTGCTTGTATCCAGTCTTCATATTCACATCAACAGGTTTGCACAGCCACAACGTTAAATTTTGGTGCATTTTGTGCATTGGTGCACTTTGTGCATTGCTCTCATTAGCATTTTGTCACACCCACAATACATAAAAGACAAAGCCCACAGAGAGATGAGCGCAACAAAATGATGACTAAACTGTGAAAGAGTGCGTAAGCATGACGTGCGCTAAATCTCCCAATAATGCAGCTCAGCCAATGCAACGCACTGGCTACCAAAGGCGAACACTAGCACTTCCTCTTTTTATAGGGTGCCATTAGTTTTTTTTTCTAATCGAATAGATATTTGTCTTACTTTATGGATTTGTTTTGGATTGTTTTCTTTCAATAATCTGAAATGACTGAGTTTCACAACATTCAATTCATGTGCGTAAGTAAATAAATGATTTAAATTTCTGGGCGTTTAAGACGTTAATGGCTGTTCAATTAATTATTGATACACAAAGTCATGGCTTGAAAATGATTCTGTGAATAGACTGTTATATGTAAGCATAAAACCTTTTTAGTGGCAAAACAACATTTTGCTCATTTCTGAATCAAATTAATTCGGTATAAAAGTTATCTGACTCATAAGGTAGGTCCAGTCTGATGACATTGACAGCACTCTGTTCCTGTTTCTGTTCCTGTCTCTGTCCTGAGAGTCCTTTAGAGATGATATGACCCCTATATGTTACACTGCTTGTATTAGCAATGACTCGTGTGTCACTAAATATATGAATGTCACTGCTCAATGCTGTTGCTTTTTTCTCTTTATACGTTAAAACTGGAGCAGCTTCCTGCAGCCTGATTCTCTAAGTAGTGTGTAAAAAAATCCCTCAACATCACCTCTGTATTCTGTTTCATTTCAGCCCCACCAGTGCCCTCTAAGAGGCCAATGGTAGCCCTGAACAGTGGAGGCGTTGTCATGGCAACACACCAAACTATCACTATCGAGATGCCTTTGTGTTTCTTCTCAGATGACAACGGTCCTATTCACAAAATCCAGGTCATCGTCTCTGAGCCAGCAGGTACATTCATAACGCCAGTGTCAAAATATGCGGAGAGTCTGAAAGCAATCCTCTTTGGGCTTAGGGTAGAATAAAAATAGATGCTTTTAAAATACACTTGAGTTTTTTAAATTATAAATTCATTCATTAATAGTTATTTATATTATTGAGCCTAGTTGAGAATATCTTTCGGATAATTTAAGGAAAAAAAGCCATTAGTCCTAGGCTAATTCCTCAACTGTAGGAGGAGAATACCTTTTTTTAAAAGAGATTTGATTTGTTAATTTTATTTAAGTCGTTTCGAGTGTATTTGATCATATAGTCACGTATACTTATAGTAAGTCCTGAACTGATCGTTCTGTCTGTGTGGCTTTGCAGTGATGGACTACAGTAATGTATCCAACTGGAAGAGCGCGTTCCTCCACTCAACTGCCCCGTACGTGACGGATGAAGGCTTTCCAAACCCGGAGTGCTCTAAGGATTGGAGTTCATCTGAGGATATGAGTCTCAAGAGCACACGTGCCAGGACGTACGTGATAGGAGCGGAGGAAGGATGTTTCTCTGAGGAGGCAAAGATCCTCTGTAACGGCCCTCTCAAACCCAAAACATACTATGTGTAAGGAAGACACAAATGTGTGCGCGCACACACACACACACATTTATGGGTAGCAACTAATTCATTTCACAATGGCACAAAAAATGCATGTGTGTGTCCTCATCCTAAACGTAAAGTTGCGAAGCTGTATTTACGTTTTGGTACGTTATTAAGACGTCTTGTTTATTTCGCAGATTTAAATTTCGTGCAACGAATATCCTCGGCCAGTACACAGACTCGGAGTACTCAGAGAGGGTCCGAACTGCAGGTACAGCTTTCAAAAGTTCACCAAATGATGAAATGAAGAGAGTGTGAAATCTTTCTCCTCACTCCTTACGTCATACTTCTATACATCTCACTGCTGTATTGTTTCCTTTCTTCCCTACAGATGATCGTCTTTTGACTCGGGATGAGCAGATCATACTCGGAGTGTTCCTGTCTTTTTTCCTGGCATTGTTCCTGATCTTGATTGTGTATGCTTCTGTGCGGTAAGGCGCTATTGCAAAGACATTTGGATAATTTTTAATAATTGAAAGTAGTTTGACAGTGCAGTATGTTTGTGGCATACTAGATATTTTGGCCCTTTTTTAGATAATTAGTTTTTTTGTTACAAATGGATCATTTTCTTAGTACAAAATGACATTATGAAGGTTTCATGAAAACGTTGATTTCAGCCCGGGATTCAGTAAATCCTTTAACCACAGTGCATTAACATAGGCTTATACCAGAACCACTTAAGGCTTCAGCATACATTGTTTGGAGAAAATGAAATGTTTGGCTTTTTTTCATAAAATCTAAAAGGGAAAATGGATCATGCAGATCCCCATTTCACGCACGTGGCAGCTAGATAAACACTAAAGGACAAACGCAATACACAACCAAGCTTGTGATTGGACGTTACAAATGAGGCATGCCCGAGCCGATTCATTCCAAGATGGAGGAAGTTGAGGAGCTGCAATCTTCTTCCTATAGTCATGGTAATTGTCCTAAAATTTTAATAGCGCCACCTGCAGTACTGGAGACAGTGAATCAGACAGAATGCAAGCTTGTAGGCTTGCAAAGGTCGTTATGTCTTTGCACCACACTCACAAACGTTGTCTCCACATTAACGTATTCTGAGGCCTTTAGTCAATACTACAGGAGATGATCAAAAAAAAAGAAAAGAATGATGTACTTGTTTAATTACTTGTTCATTTTCTTAATAGCCTATGATATAAAAGAATATTTCACTCTGATGCCTTGAACCAGAAACCCAAAATCTGTGTAAAGTTTGCAAACCTTAGATGCGTCGTGTTTCTCAGAGATGCTTTTTATTGCTTTTATTAAAAATCTAGCTTCTTGTCCAATTGCAGGATCCATCAGAGGCAGAAGGAGGGTGGTACCTATTCTCCACGAGAAGCAGAGATTATTGAGACCAAGCTGAAACTGGATCAGCTGATAGCGATGGCAGACATGGAGCTGAAAGAGGAAAAAATCCAGCGGTAAATCAGCAAAAACTTCAACAGCCTTCTCGTAGTTAAAGAACTGCCATTTTATTTGAACAGACTTCAGTAAAACATGCTTTCACATATCACACCTCACTGTTTACTGCCCCGCCCTTATTGCCTTCACATATCACACCTCACTGTTTACTGCCCCGCCCTTATTGCCTTCACATATCACACCTCACTGTTTACTGCCCCGCCCTTATTGCCTTCACATATCACACCTCACTGTTTACTGCCCCGCCCATATTGCCTTCACATATCACACCTCACTGTTTACTGCCCCGCCCATATTGCCTTCACATATCACACCTCACTCTTTACTGCCCCGCCCTTATTGCCTTCACATATCACACCTCACTCTTTACTGCCCCGCCCGTATTGCCTTCACATATCACACCTCACTCTTTACTGCCCCGCCCCTTTGTTTGATTGTCAGCTCAGATCCTCTTAGTGTTCTGAAAGACTATATAAGCGCTGGGTTTCTGAAGTTTGATTCAGGCGGCTCTCAGATGCAGTTCTGAAGTATAAATCCTACTTTTGGTCAAGATGTTTGTTGAAAGCAGAAAACTACCTGACAGATACAACAATATTAATGAGCAGAAAGAGATTTATACTGTATGTTTTAACGTGTTTTTTGTTCTTAATGTAGCTCATCAGTGGTTATTTGCGATGAGGCTTTATTGGTGTTCAAACCGCTTCATGATCTGACTAACACACACTTTCACTGGCTCTCTAATTCACACACTATCCCTTTTTTCTCAGGTACTCCTCCTTTTTCTTTAGGAGGAAGGAGATATTTGTCATCCAGTAAGTGGTTCAAATGTTGCAGTCATGTCTGCAGATGCATGCCCTGGTTTCCTCGTCATCACAGTCCATTACATTTTCATAACTTTGTCAGAATGTGTTTGGTTTATGGAGTGCTTGTGTTTCATTGTGTATGTGGATATACATTACTAAGGTAGCGGTCATTCAGTGACTGGTTATGACTGTAACTCTGCTTCATGTTATAGCCAGTTACGCTGTGCAGTGTGTGTGTGCGTGTGTGTGTATATTCATTCTAGGACTCTGAATAGACAATTTTGTAAATCTCACAGGCTACATTCACACTGCAGTTAAAAAAATGGCCCCAGTGACCGGGTAATTATTTTTATCTTATCCCAGTTTTGGCTTTTTATTATTATTATACTTATTATTATTATTGAATTTACACATCTGATATGTGGCAGTCATTATGGCAAAAATGTCACGTCATCGCAAGACATTTTCTTGACATCTGTCTATTATGATATTTTGATATTTAGGTTTGCAAAGTGCCAGCAGAAGACTTAATAAATAATAAATTGGAACCTGCAGTGAGATTGTACCCATGGAATTTTTGTACTAATATCTAAATCACCTTTATTTATTTATTTATTTATTTATTTATTTATTTGTTCATTCATTTATTTATTTATTATGCCACAGTTTCATATAATATTTTCTATTAACATTTCAGGCTACTCAGTTATAGGAAATCTCTCAAGTAAGTGATACATGGATCAGCAGTTTTGTTCTCTTAACATCTGTGTTTTTGTTTGTGGAAATCCGTTCTTTTCAACGTTTCGTACAGTTTATAATTGTTCTCAGTAGATCATGTTCATTATTTTGGAAGGAGTACGTTGTTAAATACTAAAGCTGACACTAATATTCCTCTTTCCTTGTTTAATGTTAATGGCTCTCTTCTGTTCTATTGCAGGCCGATCAGTAAGAAGGCTTTCATTCAGCACGTGGAGGATCTTTGTGCCAATGACAACGCCAAGTTTCACGAGGAATTTGCTGTAATTTCTGTTCTGTGGTATAGATATGGATGTGTGTGTGTGTGTGTGAGATAGAGAAAGAAACTAAGATGTTGCAGTGGCATGCTACATTCCGTGAGTAGTCTTTTTCGTGATGGGTGATTCAATGTGTTGTAGGAACTGCCGAAGCTTCTGCATGATCTGGCAACATCAGACGCTGACCTGCCATGGAATCGCTCCAAAAACCGCTTCACAAACATTAAACCTTGTATGATCTACATACACACAACACACACACATATTTCTTGATCTTTTCTTGACTGTGAAACATCAGTATAAATTCACTCTCTGTTGGTGGTGGTGTTTTTTTTTAGATAACAATAACCGAGTGAAGCTGCTGTCTGAGCCAGGGATCCCAGGGTCTGATTACATCAACGCTAGTTTTGTCTCTGTAAGAGTCCGAATTTTACACACCACACTTCTTATTTCTCTTTCTAGATGTGCTTTTTTCCAATGCTGTCAGAATTAACATGGCCGTTTCTAGCTATAAGTGTTAAACACTTAATAAACACTTACATAAAAGTGTGTGAATGATTGCGCGTAGCGTCTTGTGATGGTTATGGTGTCCCATCTATTCACACCCAGCATTCCCGTAGGCTCCACCTTGACCGTGACCAGGATAAAGGAAAAAAAAAATCAGATGGGAATGTTTCAGATCCCAAAGCTTTTACTTGCCTATTAAAATACATCTGCAAACCTAAATAACATTTGTGTCACTTTAGATAGGCAACGCACTCTTTCATGTATTCATGTAATTATATTATAAAGTTGGAGATTGTGAAGTTGGAGCTTCAGACATGGTCTTTCTCCCAATTCACTTCAATTATTTCAAAAATGCATGATGTAGAATCCACATACAATATAGTGAATTGTATATAATATTGTATATAGTGAATAGAAACCTGGGTTTGTAGAAATAAAATTAAATCAATGTGAAAATGAATTGAAGATGGAGCCTCTTGGAGGCTTTGTCTTTTTTCTTTTGTTTGCTTTCCGTGGTTTATGCAATACAAATACATAGTCTAAAGCTACTCCTAATGTTTTCTGTATAACATCATAAACTCATTCATAATTAATTAATTAATTAGTATTCCTCGCACTCCTCTCTGCAGGGTTATCTGTGTCCTAATGAGTTTATAGCCACTCAGGGACCTCTTCCTGGCACCGTGGCTGATTTCTGGAGAATGATTTGGGAAACCAGGACCAAAACCATCGCCATGCTCACCCAGTGCTTTGAGAAGGGTCGGGTACGAGCACAAACTGAGCTGTCGTTACTATATTTCATCACTTGTTTATTGTCTCCCAGTTAGTGTGATTAATCCTGTTGTTGCTTCTCGGTGCAGATTCGCTGTCATCAGTACTGGCCGGAGGACAACAAGCCAGTCACTGTGTTTGGTGACATCATCATCACAAAGCTGACGGAGGACGTGCATCCTGACTGGACTGTCAGAGCGCTCAGAGTGGAGAAGGTTAAAAACTACAGACACATTCAGTAGACACACACATAACATATCACATCATATCAGAGTGTAATATTCATCAGGCCTCATCCTCATTTTATTTCTCGAAAACATACCAGCTTCTGTTCACACATGATCTCAGGAATTATAACTCTAGGGATTTCTACTCTAGCTTGTGTTCACACTTTACCCCTTTCGTACGAGTTACGGTAAATGACCGTATACATGTGTGAGAGAGTTTTGTGACTTTCTGCCTCCAGCATGGTGACTACATGGTGGTGCATCACTTTAACTACACTTCCTGGCCAGAGCATGGTGTTCCTGAATCCAGCTCCACATTAATTCAGTTTGTCAAAGCCGTCAGGTCCAACAGAGGCCACGACAACGCAACCATCGTAGTGCACTGCAGGTCAGCTGTGTGTGTGTGTGTGTGTGTGTGTGTGTGTGTGCTGAAATGTGTTTCATCTGCATTTCAGAAGTATTCACATCTGTACTGGCTGAAATTCTTACTCTTTTATATACCGTATAATCCTCCCAATTTTTGGAACTGCACTACCATTCCAAAGTATGGAATTAATGTTTTCAGTAATATGTATTCCTACATCTATAGAATGATTGTGATATGATTCTAGTGTTAAGCATGTTATGTAAAACGTTGTGTCCAGAGTGATGACTCCAAAATGATTCCAACTGTTTTATAGCATAAATAATGATGCTTATTATGAAACTAAAATCCAGATTTTTTTAAATCTTGAAGCAGACACTTAAAGGAGAAATCACTAATAATTCCAGTATATTATTTATTGTTTAATACGTTTCTAAATGACTGTTAAATAACTTTTTCCAAACATATTTCAAATTCCAAACTTCAGAAAATATCTTTCAGTGTCTGGTTTAAATAAGATCTGTACCACATAGCTGCTGAATATCTCAATTTTAATTGGCAGTAGTTCTGGCTGCAAATAAATCACAGGTTTATATTAATGCATTAATAATTAATTAATATTAATAATGTTATCATTTCTATAGTAACAGCTAATTCACAGAGATTTGTATGTCGGACACTCCACATGAATGCGTTTAGGAAAATATGTGTAATCGTTGATATGGTGAAGTTTTCTGTGAGGTAACATTTATGGAAGGAGTCTCCAGTGTCACTGCTTTGTAACTGTCAGGGGTAAAGCTGGAACTTTAAGTTGTCCGACACTGCAAAGTCTTTGTGTTGTGGTTTATCTGTAACTGTAATCTGTAAGTCCTATTGACCTATTAACTTATTGGCTGCTGTAATGTAAGTGCTAAAAGGAACTAACTTGTTTTGGATGTTCCACAACATTAAATGTAACTATAAACAGATGAAAAGTATGATGTGTTGTTCTTTAATAAGTGCAATCGTTGGCAAATGGCTGAGGAATAAAACACTTTGGGGCATGCTGTTACAGGAAAACAATCACCTTTGGTGTGATAACAGTGACTGCGCTTCATCACACCACCCCGTCTGTGATTATTTTCCTTTAACAGCATGCCCCCAAATGTTTCATTCCTTACATATTAGATCTATTGAACTGTACAGGAGTTGGAATAGTAATGGAGTAATGACTAATGGAAATGGGACTGGTGAGTCCAAGCTTTTGAATGGTACGGTATGTATACAGTAATTAAGCAGTAATTACATGGTGTGCACTAGTACATCACTAGAGCTTACAAAAGGTTCAGATGTGATTCCTAACATTTACATGTGTACATAGTCATTGTTTCATTGTTTACAATGATTGAGGAAGTGTGTGTGTAATGTGTGTGTGTGCAGTGCTGGCGTGGGCAGAACCGGAGTCTTTATAGCTCTAGACCACCTGATTCAGCACATCCGAGACCATGACTTTGTGGACGTGTACGGCCTGGTGGCAGAACTGCGCAGTGAGAGGATGTGCATGGTGCAGAACCTGGTTAGTCACACTCACACACACACACACACACACACACACACACATACACACACACACACACACACACACACACACACACACACAGATTGAAAAAGACTCCTGTAAATGAACCATGACGTTAATGTCAGACTCTTTGTTCCGCAGGCTCAGTACATGTTTCTGTATCAGAGCACTCTGGATCTGCTGACCAGCAAAGGCGACAGTCAGTCCATCTGGTTCGTTAACTACTCGGCGTTGGAGAAAATGGACTCGCTGGATGCTATGGAAGGTAAAATACAGTCACAGAAATGTGATAAATGTGTTACTGCAACACAAGGAATGATATATCTCATTTACTGAATCCATGCTGCGAATTTACTTGAATAAGCATTGTTTTTTTTTTCAGGTGATGTTGAGTTGGAGTGGGAGGAGACAACGATGTAAGTGCACTGATTTTTATGCATTATGCCTGTGATGGCTTCACTTAAGACCCCGAGTGTGGACGACTGGGGCACTGCGGCCAAACACAGAGCAAACACCAGGAACATTTATGAAGCTGACAGTTTGCACACACATGCAGTGTGTGTGTGTGCGTGTGTGTAAGTATAATCACTTCAGATCTCCCCTGCTCACATCATTAACTCACTGAAATACCTGGTCACGGACAGCACATTGTACTGAAATGTACAGTTACAGGATTATAAGATGCTGCTTCCTTTTTATTTTTCATTTTAATCCTTCCCTTCGGTTCTGTTTGGATTAGACACCTTTTACACTTTTTCTTAAATTGGAATGTTACGAAACATTTTCTCTATTGAACATGAAAAACATTGTAAAATTTTAATATTGTAAAGTGTAAAAACATTAAAAAAGTGATTAATAATTATAATATTTATAAATTATTCATAATAATAATTTATGTTACAGGCTAAAATGATGAAAGCAAGCAATTTTTAAAGTTTCCAAAACATTTTATTATTCTGTCACTTTGTTCTCTACGCTCACATTCACGTCTTGCTTTACATGTATTATGTATTACATAATTTATTTATTTTATTCATACATTCAGTATGTAACACACAGCAGCGGATGAAGACCCAGCACTTGTCAACTCACTATTTTTCATTTGTTCCCCATTTATTAAATTTTTTGTCATAAATTATTAAGCCAAACGAGTGTTTATGTCAGGAGCTATAAATATACAGGATATTTTAGAGTGTATATTTTCAAATGGAACAGTATTTGTGTTTTGAAATAAATGTTTTTTTTTTTGTCTGAAATATGCGGTGAGTCTGTGTAATGAAAGACAATAAAGAGCAGCTGTACAGCTACGCCTCCGTACCTTAGCAATACAACAGAATAAACAGAATAGATAACATAAGATAAGATAAACTTTATAATAAACTTTATCCCACAGTGGGGAAATTCACTTATCACAGCAGCTCACAGACAGTTAAAGTGCAGGAAGAGAGAATAGCAGAGCTTCCAAACGTGAAAAAACATTCAGCTTTTCAGAAAAGTGTTTTTTTTTTACTTCCCAACCAAGAAACAAACAAGAAAAATAAAAATGGAGCACAGAGTGAAATATGAGTCTTGTTAGTGAGTGAATATAGGGAGATATATATATATATATAAAAAAACGCACGAGCTGCAAGAACAGCTTCAGAAAGAAAGAAATGATGAAAGGGAAATAAATTAACAAGAAAGAAAGAAAGAAAGAAATGATGAAAGGGAAATAAATTAACAAGAAAGAAAGAAAGAAATGATGAAACTAAAACACAAAAGAAAGAAAGAAAGAAAGAAAGAAATGATGAAAGGGAAATAAAATAACAAGAAAGAAAGAAAGAAAGAATGAAAGAAAGAAAGAAATGATGAAAGGGAAATAAAGTAACAAGAAAGAAAGAAAGAAATGATGAAGCTAAAACACAAAAGAAAGAAAGAAAGAAAGAAAGAAAGAAAGAAAGAAAGAAAGAAAGAAAGAAAGAAAAAGAGAGAAAGAGAGAAAGGTCTGATAGGTGAGCAGGGGATGTTATTTCGAGCAGAATGTTATTTCCCCCGCGGCTCTCCGGCTTTATTGCAGTTTTTCAGACAGCAGCAGAGTTCAGTTATCTGAGCGCTGCAGTAATAAACACTGCACTACAGACCTGAACATCAGAGTGTTAAAGATTACTCTGCCTCAGGCTGCACACTGCGCTGCGTGAGCATTTAATCCTGCAGGCTGAAAGTGGAGGCTGCGACTCTGTCAAGTCGACTCTGACATGACCTCGCTTCCCCTCAAACAAGGGACAAAAGAGAAAAACAACATGAAAAACAACATGAATGTTTACAATGGGAATTTCCCTTTCATTATCAGCATCATGCACATCAGTCTCTGTCTCATCACCTGAGGTATAAGTCACCAGCCTCATCGTCATCTCTTCACGCCACTGATCTCTCCGTTCACATTGTTCTTTATTAATGTCTTGTTATCAGGTTATTTAAACATTTTAGAACTTTGTGCGCTGTCTTCGGTACAGAGTGTGTAGGCCCTCTTCTTTGTTTTGATGACGTGATGGTATCATGGACATTTTGACAGCTGATTTCTGACTACAAACTGAAACTGACAACTTGATCAAAGAAGCTCACACTTAGCTAGCAAGGTTTTAGACGTCTTCATGCAGACTGAATATTAAACTGGCTCCTTGCACAACCTGATTTTTGCAGGAAAGTTTAGAATGTACCCTAAATAAAAATTTACGCACAAATTTATTCACTTTGTTGAATAAATGTATGACGTCTTAAATTAGAAAAGTATATTATATGGCAGAAAAACACAATTTGGGTCAAAACATGATTTTTCATAAATTTTGGCTGTTTTCCAGAATTCAGCCATAGCTACATCCAACGTTTTTTTTACTTATTTTTTTTTTAAACAAACCACCACCACAGTTTATGCAAACCATAAACAGCAAAAACCTCCGAACAGAACACAGCAGACAGCGTGATATCTGATAAATTTTATTCCCATTCCAGAAAACTCGGCTGTGCAAACTTCACAGAAACTGTTCCTTCCACAAATCTATAGCAATAAATAAAATCTCACTTTGTTTGCTGTTTCTTTATCATTTCTGTGCCAACACACGGGATGACATCATTGCTAATCTCCCTCTGCACAAATAGACAAAATATGCAACTAGCAATGAATAATTCTACGTAATACATACTTAATCCTCATTAATGAATCACCCCAAATCCCAACTAAACAAAATAAAAACACTTAGTTTAAAGCATCTAAAATATACTTCTGTAGGTTCAATCATGTGCCTGTTATAGATCTATGCATATTCATGTTCATAGTCAACTATTATATGACATGCAAACAATAATGTTAAAGAGGTGCAAACATGAGCCACAAGGAAGTTTCAAACACAATGCTATTTTCAGTGTTCAATGAAAAGTATTGGCACGTCCTATGAATCCTGGATGCAAAGAATAATGCAGTTATGATGTGTTATATGTCAGGCATAATGCTGTCTAATGAAAGGCAAGAGCCAGTGGTCATCATAAGTACTTATAGTTACATCCACATTGCCTTATGAAAATCAAATTGTGGATCAAATTGCGGATTTGAAGACATTGTATTGCTTTCACTCTGATCTCAAAAGAAATTTTTACAAATGAATGAAGGTGATGAAGTTTTTTAAGGCCTTACAGCAGCACTTTAACCTATAGTACAGTAACTAGCTCATGTTTAATAGGTAAAAGTACATTAATTAAGAGTAAACTCTGGTGTTAAAGTACATAGTAACTGATGTGAGAACTATTAGATTTGTCCAGCAGAACTTGGTGCTACAGTGCTATAATTACACAGACCTTAATGTGTAAATATGTGATTTTATGAATAGTTAAAAATGTAAGAATGTGTGAAATAATTAATGGAAAAAAAGCCTAAAGCAATAATACTTTATACTCAGATTCATATTTGGAAACAATGGTAATGCTTTACATTAAGGTTCCCTTAAATAACATTATTAACTGTATTAATTAACATTACACCACAGTGCTGTTAAATTCTCGAATCTGACTGGTTAGAAGGTGTTGATTTATTTTCTATAACAGCAGCTCTGTCAATAACGCAGCTGCAAATCACAGGTTTATATGAATGAGCCTGTAACAACTTACACAACGACTTGTCTGGTGAACGCTTCACATAATCTACTCTACAGATTAAAAAGAACGGTTTTTACTTTAAAAAGAGAAAAAAAAAAGTTGATATGGTGATGATCTTTATGTAACGTAACATTTATGGAAGGAGTCTCCAGTGTCAGCGCTTTGTAACAGTCAGTGCATTTTTGGGAAAGTCTTCAGTACGGAGGACTTTGCAGTTTCATGGAAAACCACTGGGGAGGGGGGGGGGGGGTCGATTGTTGCTTTACTTCAAGAGAGAGAAAAATAGTTTTATGGACGTTCCACAACTTTAAATGTAATTATAAATGAAAAAAGTATGACGTGCCATTCATTAATAAAAGTTGTAATTGTTAGTAAATTGCTGTGGTATTAGAGGAATAATACTTTCAGGACTTGCAGAAAAATGATAACGTTCTGCTCTGTGTTCATTATTTAATAAATAAGTTAGTTACTATTTGAATGATAATGGTATATTAATGCTCAGTAATGCTCAATATTTACTTTCAGAGGTTAAAATGTTACTACACATTTGTTACCTGTACATTTATCTACAGTCAGATATACAGGAATTTGCTCAATCAGTTTGCCTGGTATTTTTTCACATTAGTTATTTTGTACTTACTGGCAAAGTAGGCATCAAGTATTACTTGTAAATTTTACCTTATTAACTACTGAAATCTGAAAAAGTTAACTATTAATTACTAAGTATTTACTATAAATACTTATAATGGCTTATGCCAGTTAGTAAATATGTGATTACAATGTTGTTATGAATGACATGTCTTCATAAAAGCTTATATTCTTAATGTACAATGTTTCTATGCCATGCTATTTATTTGTACACAGGATTCATAGGAAGTCTTTTTGCTCAAAATTTCAAACAATTTCTTTAAAAAAAAATCATAGGGGTTAGAAACACATATATCATCTCAGAAGCCCAAAGGCAAAGCAAAATGAGACCAAAAAAAACAGCCTGGTTTATACTGAGTAGCAATGTCACACCCAGTCACAGTAAAGCACTACACAGGCACCCTGCAGAAACTGCCACTAGAAAGAAAGGATACCATCCAGGGCCTAGCAGTTGTTGGGGCCATAAAAGGTGAGAATGTATATTATACACGGATGCTGGGATGACCCATGGAATGTTTTATTACAGCTGTTAGCATTAACTGCTGTAACGTAGCCTGGGCACTTTGTTCCTGCTAGAATGTGGAAAAACATCTCCATACATTCAGTGTCTCATGAATTAAACTGAAGCTCTGTAATGAAACACTGCAGCACTGTACTTAGACCTATGCATAAGTTCATATAAATGTGCCTTAATCAGGGTGTCTGCAGGTATCCTCAAGTTATTTAAAACACTTTTTCACTGCCACTTCAAATGTAATGTAATTCAATTTTAATTCATACCTCAGATGTAACTATAGACGTACACACTCTTCAGAGTTACGTGTGTGGGGCGGAGTTTGGCTAAAACAGAGGCGTATCTCAGTTATGAGCGGACTAAAGCGCATTTTTCTTAAGTCCAGTGCCACTGTCTGGCAGTTTGCTGTAACTGCACACATGTGACACTGAAATTTATGACCTTTTGATTTCTGGAACTATGAAAATTATGTTTTTGGTTGTAAGTATACATAACTATGGAACTGCAATTTAAGGCCAATATTAAATACACAAATATGACACTATTAATTAAGTAATACGTTTTTCCCCACACAGAGGACATCAGAGGAGACGTCACCTTAATCTGAAACTCTGCGGAGACTCTGCAAGGAATGAATTGTTATGGATATAGTTACTAATTAAATTAGCATCAGCTGTAAGTGTAGAAGATGAGTGCATGGTCAGCTTATCCTTCAAACTGTGGACACATTTTCTTTACAGGAGAGTGCACTGAATTGACAAAAACATTGGCATTATTTTATATAATTTATTATTTCAGCAGCTCAGAGTAACCATAATGGCAGTGAGCAGGAATAAGTGTTTGCACAAAGCTCTGTTCCATTGTAAAAGAGTGATACCAAAACTGATATTAACAAAAACATTTATATTTAATTCAGTATTTATTTTAGGTTTTACCCTTTATTCAGTGTAGTTTTAAAAATGATGTGTTTCAGGGTGAATGGAAGTCCAAAACGGAGTAAAATGTATATTTAACAATATGGACAATTTATTACTCATCAGTGCTGTTCATTTGTAAAATGTAATTTGAGAACCTGTGGACACCCTGTATGATAACACACTATAGATCATGAGCACATGTTCACCTTTGTGTAACTCTAATCTAAGCCAGGTTTTACAGTTCTGAACCCTGTGACTAACACCAACACTGGTTGTAAGAAAATCCGAAGCTAACGTTGCAGCTCTGTGGAAATTGCTCTATAAACCCTTAAAGAGATAAAAGTACAGGGAAAAGAACATCTGACAAAACTAACTACTCTGTATCTAAAATACTCATTTAGAGGGCACGAGGCCCCGATTGTGGCGTGATTATTTATACAGGACTGAGCAGGTGTTAGAGTATAAAAGGTGTGTGTGGGTGTGTATTTGTGTGTGTTTTGTCAGAGAGAAAAGAATATATTACCGTCTGCAGTCACATGGTCTTGAATAGAAAAGGTACAATGGTAACTGATACACTTGAATATAAGAGAGAGTGTGTGTGTGTGTGTGTGTGTGTGTGTGTGTGTGTGTGTGTGTGTGTGTGTGTGTGTGTGTGTGTGTGCTCAGACTAGACTGCGTGTCCCACTTGAATACCTACGCTGACTGAGCAGGTGTTGCGGAGGGGGTGGAGTTGGAGGGCAGAACTGATGTTTGTGGTGATAAGGAGGCGGTGGAGGTGGCAGGGGCGGCTGCTTTGCTCCGCCCTCCCTCGAGCGGGTCGGAGTGGAGACAGCCGACTGGATTAAACGCTGTCCGGGGTTTTGGCTCAGGAATGCCTCTACATGCCCACGGCCTGCTGAGTCCACGACGATCACCTTGACGATCTGCTGGCACTGGATGAGCGTGTCAGGGGAGATGTTGAGGGCAGAGCTGGGGGTGGAGCTGGAAGCCGGGCTAGGCATGATGGCCAGCTGAGGCTGAGAAGTGGGCGGAGCCGGCGGAGTGCTGACCTGGTACGTTTGGAGCCTGTTGTGAATTGACACCTAGTTTAGGAACAGCCAGAAGCAGGAGGAAGCGTTATCAGCCTGGCCTGCGGCGCTCGGGCGGCCCTCCAGTGCGGACGAGACGATAAGGCCGTGCCACGGAGCATGCAGGAGCACACACACACTCCAGCATGACGTTCAGTGTGCTGGGACATCCTGCAGCTATCACTTCCCTCCTGATTTATTGGCACCCGTGACTTACCCACCTAACCACTCTATTACAACAATAAGGCTCTGTAAATGATCAGTTTAACCCTTATGTTCTGTTTGTGGCATGTTCAGGTCATTTTAATTTTCCTGAAGGTGATTAAGAGATGAAAAAAACACTACATTTTAAGCCATAGGGAACTAAAATACATGATTGCTTTCTAAATTAAAGTATAAAGTATGAATAATTGGTGATTATTCTAATATCTAATTGTACTTCCCCTTTTGATGTAAAGTGGGTGGGGCTAATCTGGAGCTTCACCCTTACTAATCACAAAATGATCCTATCCACATAGCTTTTATCAAAACTAAGCATTCATGATTTAACAGGGTTTGAACGAATCAGCATAGAGTGTATGGGCATCCTGTAACAGTCTAGTCAAGTAAGTAAACTAAAAGGGGTTCTTCAATGGTTCTTTCAATAGTTAAGGATTAGTTTACTTGTTAATTAGTTAGATTACTTGTTAATCAAATGTGCTCACTAAAATACTAGCCCAAGCTCTGACTGTTAAGTTGAAGCATGTAGAATGTAAAATATAAGAGAAGAATATGAAAAGTAAGGAATACAACATGACATGGCATGTTGTTATAGGAAAATAATCAAACAATGATGTGGTATAATGAAGCAGATTTACTGTTACCACCCCAAAGTTGATTATTTTCCTATAACAGCAGAAATTTCTTCCCTTATACCACAGCAATTTGCAAATGATTATACGTTATATCTATATGTTATCTATAAAATCAAAAGGCCTGGGATATTGGAACATCCAGTTCCTAGGTACAGAACATGAGGGTTAAATTTTGTAAGAAAAAGCAGGAAGCACATCTAATCTAATCTACATATCCAATCCTGCAGGAGGAGTTAGGGGTAAGGGGTATAAGCATGGGGTATTGGGAGTGGGCTGTAGTCTGGAAGTGCTTGCACTGGTACCTGGTAGGGATGCAGGTGTTTGGCTGGGGACAGGACACCGAGGGCCTGGTGTCTCTATAATTATAAAATACAGTGAAGGACACAGTGGGTGTTGAGGTCAAAAGTCAAAGTGGGGTGAGGAGCTGGGGGAAAGTGGGTCAATCGGAGCTAAAATAAACTTTACGTATAATGTCTATAGGATTACATGCTAATAGCAAAGACACAGATAAACACATTCTGCAATCAATCGATACAAACCTCAACTGCATTGCTTCCGGGCTTGTCATAAAAATCATGGTCTCCTGCAAGTCACAAATATAACCGTAAGATCAGGTCTTTATCAGTATAGTCAGTCTGCAGCTTTTCCATGTGTGTGTGTGTGTGTGTACCTGCAGGAGATATTGGTCTTGAATGCATCTCCAGCTGGCTGCCGTTGTTCTGAGCAGTTGTTCTCGCCGCCTGCTGCCTCTCTAATTCCCCTGAAATACACCACACACACAATAAACACACACATACACGTCAGTCATGACAGCAACATTTCTGCGAGCTCACCCTTTAAGAAAAACACTTCATGTAACTGACATTACATTCGATACGGATCTGTTCCATTTCAGCCACCTCGGCGATGCTCTCCCGCAAATCCTCCACAAACTTCAGCAGCTCCTCAGAATTCTGCGAGCAGAAACTCACCACTTGCTTCTTCTCCGATGAGAACGGAGACAAGATGGTAATACCATGAGGGTAATCTGTGAGAAAACACACACTAACATGAATAGATTTTTTTTTTGCCTGCTGACTTTAAGTGAATACTTGGAATACAGTGGATTGCATAAATATTCACTCCCGTGAATGTTTCCATATTTTGTAGTGTTGCAATTTAGAAATTAAATCGACTTAACTGGGATTATATGTCCTGTATGTATACAAAATAGCCTATAATATTAAACTGGGGGAAATCGATATAGTTTGCAAAATTATTTACAAAGAAAAAAATTTAAAAGTAGTGATTGCATAAGTATTAAACCCCATTGCTGTCAAAATAAATTAGCTGTGTTGTCATCAGAAGTCACATAATTATTGGAATGGAGTTTTGTGCAGCTCTTGTGCCATTTAAGTGTCAGACCTGTTCCTGGAAAGCCTAAACAAGCAGCCTCATGAAGACCAAGGAGCTACTGTAACCAGGTCAAAAAACTGTGAAAAGGGTAACTTTGGACGAGATGGAGAGATCCACAGCTCAGCTGGAAGAAGCTATCCACAGGACAACTCCACAAAGCTGGGCTTTATGGAAGAGTGGCGAGACATCCTGTTTGGAGTTTGCCAAAAGACATGTTGGAGACACGCGGAAAAAGGTTCTCTGGTTCTATAAGACCAAAACTGAGTATTGTTCACCACCCTGAGAAGACCATCCCCACAGTGAAGCATGGTGGTGGTAGCATCACACTGACAGTTACCCCTGGCCTCTTTGTTTTGGATGTGCAAAAGTTCAAACCACTGTGCAAGCCACTTTAACCAATAAGCAATCATGCTTATTAAATTTTTTAAATTTATTTATTTATTTAGAATTCAACCACAGGACCATAAATGAACTATCCTATGTCAGTATATGTTAATATATTATGTAATTGTCCATGTAGGACACATGTCCATATGTGGAATATAAGTGAAATCCAAATGCCAGAATATGCTAAGTATAATGCTATAAATCTTTTTTTGGTTGTATATCAGGTTTGTGCATAGTTATATATTTATTAACACATGCTTACACTCATTTTCGAACATGTGGAACTGCATCCCCAGCAGACCCATGGCTTTACAGAACACGTACGTTGCTGCGCTCTTCTTCTTGGGACACAGCTTCAGTATCTACCAACACAGAACACACTCTTAATCCATGCAACTGTGTGTTTACGGCTCAGTGTGTACACACGGCTCAGTGTACAAATGGTGCTGGTCCGGAAAAAAAAACAACTGTGAAAACGATCTGTTACTGTAAAATGAGATTTGTCTTACAGTCGATATTAGACAATGTAAAAGTATCAACTGTAACACAAATAATGTATATATTGTGTGTCTATTAGAGTGGTCTATATTGGCCTAGATGTATTTTATTCTGCAAAAATAAAAAGGTCACAAATATTTCTCAGTACTTTTACACCTATTCCTTAGACTTTCTAATTCTAGAGGATTTAACTTGCACTCTTTTCTTGACATTTAACCAAAATGTTAATACAGGCTGTTCCTTTGACTGGCAGTGTATTATATGAGTATGTTTTTATATTTTGGTGGGGATCAAATGTCCCCACAAGGATTAGAATATTTGTCAGTTTTGACCTTGTGGGGACAGTTGAGCTAGACTTCACAATTTTTTAACTTAAAGAGACAAAGAGACAAAAGGTTTTATTTGGGTTAGATTTAGGGGTAGCGTTATATTAATAAGTATGTCAATAGAAGGTCCTCACAAGGGTAGTAACAAACATGTTTGTGTGTGTACAACAGAGTTGTGTGTGTGTGTGTACACCCACCACAATGAGGTCATTAAAAAGGAACACCTCTCTCTGATGGGCTGCTTGTTTTTGTGGCTTGTTCACATCACTGACTTCATAGAGACGACTGCAGCACACCAGCCTCCGATGAGGCACGGACAGGATCTGAGAGAGAGGAATAAAGAAGGAAAAAAGTACACTTTAGAGTGCATACATGTTTAAACTGTGAGGGTTTTGATGAAAGGCTTGCACCATTAGCACAATACACACATACACTGAGTTCAGTTTAGAGATGCAGTCATAAATAATGACTTCACACTGCATTTGCGTCACCTGTCTCTAAATAAAATACATAAATATAGTACACAGGCCACTGAGAAGCCCCATCTTTCCACAAATTTGGTAAATTGTTTGTTATTTAACACTTAAATGTGCAATTTGTAATGTTTAACCATGTTTCTAAACATGTAATAATCACATAATTTCAAAGATACCTTAAAATACTGATTTGCTCTATTGTTTTGCAATAAATCTAGGCTTCTGAAATTGGCTCCGCCCCTGGTACTGTTACAGAAACTCTCAATTTCGTCCTTTTGCATTACCTCTGAGCTCAAAAACAGGACGGTTAAATGTTTAACTCCTCTTAAATGGCTGATTATATTGATTGAGTCAACACTTTATGGATATCAAGGCTATGCTTTAAGTAAAATAACAATTCAATGCTTAGTAAAATTAATATGAAGAGTATAAGATGTATGCCTGCTAGTAATGTGTGACATGGCTCTGTATTCTGTTCCTGATTGGATGGTAGACTCACTGTCTTCATTCCCTGAATGTTCTGCTCCACCCTGGTGACGTAGGTCACATGGTCCTCGTTGGAGCGGAGCTCGCGCTGTTGGATGCGCTCATAAATGCCAGCCACCATTTCCCGCGGAATATCCGCTCCGTCATCCACCCCTGAGAGAACCGGAGTACAGTAAGGATTAGTGTGCACTTCTGTGAGAGAGAGAGAGGATGTGTCATGTTGTGTGCATATACACACATTTAGGCTAAGGGTGTAACCATGCATCATGACATGATGCATCCTGATGCAAAAATGTGACGATGTGCATCGTGGAAATGTGCAATTCTCTTCGTGGAAATCAGCATTCTGTTAATTATTCATCTAAAGGGGGTCCCAATCTGCTCAACCCATAGAGTTAAAAAAATACAGCACGCACGCTGGTCACATGATCACATTCTCTCATGGAAAGCCTGCGTCACTACCGAGAATCGTTTGTGAAGTGATCGAAAGCTCCAGACGACAAACACAGACATGCATTTTATGTTATATGGTTACACCACCAAATAGTGTGTCACATGTGGTGTAACCAATCAGTGACCGATTAACAGAGCTGCTAGCCCCACCCCCTTTGTTTGTACCTTTAGTTCCTATTGGAACAAATCTTGAGTAGGAACTAAAAATTGTACACCTCATATCTTTGGTGCTCAACTGATGGGTAATGGGAAAAGACCAGTTCCAGTTTTTTGGTGCCAAAACTTGTAGAATTTGTAGATGGGGGAGTCTGTGTCTATTTGTTATTACTTCTGCTTGCAGGACACTGATTGGTGGTTAAAAGCTTCATTTTGTGTCTGGCTGGTCGATGTATGTGAGGTATGTGGAGAATTTGTGTCAGTTTGATTTTTACCTATACAATTTCTTTAAGGCTAACATCAGACTAACAAAAATTGCACAGTTAATAGTATTAATTTCAAAAGGCACATACATACACACACTCTCTCTTTTAATTTTCTCCACAGACAGGAGAGAGGCGTTGACATCATACCTGCCTTAAAGGTGCAGGTTGTAATTTTGAATTGTAACTGCAAGGAAAACACTTGACAAGCTTCCATAACTAATCCCTTCTTGTATTTTAAATCTATGTTTGACTCATAAGTTGCCTTTTAAGGAAAAGGGGTGGGGTTAATCAGCTCAGTTCTGCCTATAGGTGGAGCTAATTTCAGGGCCAGAGAAATATGCAAATAACAGAAGCATGAAATGATGAAAATTACAAGATCTTACATGGCATTATTATGAACCACATTTTTTTCCGAAGGCATCTCTGAAATCAGATGTCTAGAGACACTTTTAAATATTACAGGCTGCCCCTTTAATGGTGATGAGGATCATACTCAAATCACCTCGGAGGTTGCGTATAAAGTCCTCGAGGCGCATCTTACGCTCGGGTTTGATGTTAGGGCTGTACATGTCAGTGTTGAGCAGGACGATGGCGAAGGCCAGGATGAAGATGGTGTCAGGGTTGTGGAACTGCTGCACCACATCAGGGTTACACATACAGTACCTCTGACTACGAAAGAGAGAGAGAGAGAAATAGATGAAAGGAAAAATGAGTGCATGACAGAAAGTAAGACAGAGATAGATGAGAGAGCAGAAAAAAGAAACAAGAGGGAAGGACAGCGATGGTGCACTTAGTCTGCCTCATGCCTCGGCCTTTGTATTACATAATTTTTTCTTCCATTAAGGCTGGTTTGGTTCATATTCTTTGGTTCCGAATAACCCTCAGAGGTCTTTAATTCTTCAACACATGCATGCATGCACACACACACATGGCTAAGCAATGTCGTGCTTGAGAACCTTTTATATGCAGGCATTATAAAATTCTGTTTTTATGGGTACAGAAATTTGTAGTGTTCAGGATTTTCAGAAATTAAGCTCCCTGGACCAAAATTAAACCAGACTAATACTTCATGTCTCCCCATCACAGGAAAGTCTTCAGGACGGAGATTTTATGCTTTTACAGTAACCTGACAAGCTGCATTTTTCAGTCTCATTAACTTCAAGAGAAAGTCAGGGACTGTTTATGGCAGTTATAACATAAGTGACAGCACAGGAACTAGCTTGGGTTACGGAAGTTCTACAACATTAAATGCAACTATAAAGGGATAAAATGTATGACCTGTTGTTCTTTAATAAATGAAAATTGTAATTGTTGGCATTTTGCTGTGATATAACATGCCAGGATGTGCTGTTATAGGAAAATAATCAGCTTCGGGGTGGTATGAGTAACTCTCTAACTCGGATTATTAAGATAAATAAAAAGTGTTTATTTCTTATTTTTCTGATAATTTCTCTCATTTAAAACAGAATATACAGATCTTTTTGTGTGTTTCTCACCTGAACGCTTCGATGAGCCTCTCCACCTTCTGAGCCTCTCCCTGTACACGCACGTGGGCCTGAAACTTCCGGAGAGCCTCGTCTAGCTCCAGCAAGGAGAAATCCATCTCATCCACCACACAGCTGAGAGACAGACAATGCAAACTGAAATATGTGTGTTTTTATTGCTTTCCTCGTAAATAAGGCCTGTGGGGAAAGTCAGTGATACACAGTACAGTGGTGAGCTTTAGAACGGGAGGAAGTCTAAAAACCACCGGTGACGACTGTAATCAGGATTTAGCAGTTCCTCACAGTGACTCTGCCCATATCAGCCTCATAAATGTTTTATTTATTAAAGCTGATGTTAAGAAAAAAATACTGAAGGGAGCTAAAGGAAAATCAAATGAGGAATTAAAGAAATTATAGTTACGAAAGAAAACAGGACAGAAAGAAAAACAGGAAGAAGCAAAAGAAAGAACTAGAGAAGCATCAAAGAAACAAAGAGTAAAAAGTAGGGATTGAAAAAAGCAAAGCAAAAACAAAGAAAGAAAGAAAGAAAGAAAGAAAGAAAGAAAGAAAGAAAGAGAAGAATGAGAAATAGAAAAGCAAAGAAATAGAAAAAAGAATGAAGAGAAAAAGAAATGGACTGAGAGATGGAAAAAGAGAGAAGCAAAGAGAAAGAAAGAAAGAAAGAAAGAAAGAAAGAAGATGAGGTGAGATAAAGATGATTAATATATCTGTCCCACTGTAGAGGTGCTGTCTCTCCGTATTGCTGTCACTCCGTCTCGTCTTATACAGACACTGAAACCTGTGACATGCTCATTTACTTTCACAGACAGCCTGCTAATGGCCGAGATTCTGCTACTGTTCTGAAGAAGATCTCATCACAAAAAAAAATAAACAATACTTAAAGAAACCATGAAGGGCTTTGGGTCAACTCCATCTTACAATAATTCTACTGAAATTTGAAATTAAACCACTACCTATTTTTCAAGAAAGTTCAGAAATAAACTGTCCACTCACTCAAGAACATCTCTGTTGAACTGTCTCTTGCTGTTGCCCAGAAACTCTCCAATCATCTGCCGGCTTAAGCCCTTCCTCTGCAGCAGGAAGTGAGCCACGCCTATGGCCGTGTCAGGGATGAAACCTCGCGAGATCAGGAACTGGATGCCTTTGTCTGGGTTTCTGCACACAAGGCAAAGTGGGACAGAGCACTGAACGTGTAGCTAGTTTCACTTCAACTGAGAGCCACAATCTTTTGAGGTATCACTGTGTGTGTATGTGGTAGGAGATGTAGATGTACTGTACACCATACAGTCAGCTGTCAGCATTAGTTAGCATTCTGTTTCACCAGAGAGGCAAAAAAAGATTGATGTCATGTGCAGTTATAGTATGGAGACCTAAATAGGCAGCTATTGTGTGCTGGACAAAAAAAAACGTGATATGCAATACACAAACGGTATTGCTTTTCGTTTGTGACAGGAGGACAACGTGCCACACTGAAAAGCAAAACCTTCACTGCATTGCGTTGCTTAATCTCATCAGTGAAAACCAATTAAGAATTAAATGCTGACTTTGTGTCAGAAGGGAAGAATCCTGGGTTGCATTGCATTTCACTGCATTTCACCTGTTGCGATTTTGTCTGCTTCCCAAAACCAGGTGTACATTAGGACCATGTAGACTAGCGATGTGTCTTTCACAAATGAGTCAACTCTTCTTGGTGAACCCTGATGTATATGAGAGGTTTTTTTTTCTTTCCTTCACACATATTCAGTGACATTAGTTATTCATTTATTCATTTATCTTGAGTAACTACATAAATGCTTCCGTGGAAACCTTTTATGTCAATGGTGAGGTGTGTGTTTGACTGTCAGCTGTATGAATGAAGCAAGTGTATTAGGGAAGGCAATCAGTTATCAGGATATATAGAAATAAACGTTCATAATGAGGCACAAACACTGGAGACACAGTAACAGTGCAGGGATGCTTACTGTTTTTGTCAAGTTATAGTGCACTGTTGATTTAGAATAACAATTATTTAATTACATTATATAAAATATAATGCAAAGTAACAATATCTGTTCATCGAAAAGTTTCATGAAACAATTTCAGCTATAGAAAATAAAATCTTGTTCTTTTCTTACAAAAATGTGTATTAATACAAGACCATTTCAGGAACCTACTTGTTCATCGGGCTGCTTTTGTCTCACATATCTGGCAACCCTGGTTGTTACACATGCATCACTAACGCACTCTCACAAAATGAAGAAATTTAAAGAAATAACAAAGAAATTCAGCACACTGACATCGAGATTGACCATTTTTATATATATTACAGGACCCGAAGTCGACCACAAAAAAAATTAATATGGTTAATTAGACACTTTTAAACTACATGTTCTTTATGCAGTAATGTTTTCATCGCTTTGGTATTGAATTTGCATTTCCTTTTAGTCTCAATGTCTGATGCATTGCTGGCGTATTTCAGCAAGTTTTTGCGCTGCGCCTCCTCACATACATACATCTTCACCGAAGAAAGCAAAGTACAAGGCTGACTAAAATACGTGCAATATTGCCATAGCCTATATTCTATAGCCACTTTTAAAATATATGAAGCAACAACCAAACAACTGTTACTGAGCGTCTTAAAAGAGTGTATTCAAGAGATTTTTATATCCACACAGAAGCCAAACAAGTCAGTGTGCATTTTTATTTCCTCAAACACCTCAAACCCCGAACACTGTGTGGTGAAGAGCAGGAGGTTACTAGTCATTAAATCTCAAGTTGTCCTTTGACTTCAATGCAGCTCTCAACTCATGGTTTGTCTGTGTGTGATTTCGTGTAATTCAAATCATGATGCTTGATGTCCAGGATTTGGCCTCCATTATAGTATCCATTAGTGTAATTCCATTGCTGTTGGTTGCTACAATTCAACATTTGGTAGGAGAGCACTTAACAGCCCCCAGTCTGAGAGAAATCAATATCTAGCATTAAATCATCTAGTGTACAATGGCTTTCATCGCTAGCAAAAATAATGGCGTAACGCTGCAAGCCTACAGTACTCTGCAGTACCCTTTCTCCATTGGCCATGTGTGGCTGCAATTTTTTTCCCCCAGTCACCAGAAAACTGTGATAGAAATTAATTTATATACTTATATACCTGTATTTCTTTTAGGTATATTTATAGGGAAGATAAATTAAAGTATGAGGACACGGTAGCGCAGAGCTGTAACACGAGCAGCAGGATTATGTAAGCCACAGCATGTTTTAAGGTTTCACAGCCGGAGGATCATCTGGGATAAGACCACAGTGTTCTCTAATGACCCTCACATAGCATATGGGCCCTGCTGAGGAACATCTGCCTCTCTCTGCATCGTGCCCAGACTCCACAGTGCACACCTCCACCCCCAGACTTCACCACAGAACGTCCCAGAACCTTCCATTGATTCAATTCTGATCTGGCTCAAAGTGTCATTTTGCAATAATGATGCATGTCTCCTAGGTCCTGCTGTGAGCTGTAAGTACTTTCAGTCAGTCTTACTATGTATATCATGTTTTAGCAGTACTTCTGAAAAGCGTGATGTTTAAGGGTTCAACAACAAATGCAGTAGGAATGTAGAAACGATGAACCAATAAGAAACTATAAAGAGTGTCCCTTTATAGGTAACAATATCTTCTCCACTTCTCCAATTACAACCATGCCCCCGAGCTGGTTAGGGCTGTGACTGTACAATGATTGCATTTCAGTGTGTCACGAAATGAATGCAACGCACTGATGAAGAAATACAACGCAACCAAGAATTCACTTTACTTCTTATCAGTCAGCAATAAATTCTTAAAAAGCAATCTGTGTTGATAGTTTTCTTTTATTAAAGAGATAAAGCAACATAAAAAGCAATGCTAACATAAAAGCAACATAAAAAGTTTTGCTTCTCAGTGTGTGATGTTTTCTGCATGCCAGTAATGAAAAACAAAACTACTTGTGTATTGCATTTCAGTTTTTTTTTTTTTTAAATGGCGTAATTGCATTTCTCTCTGGCACAGAATCTTCTCCAGATGTTTGGAGTTTATTGTGAATGTGTGTATGATTGCTGTATGTGTCTGTGTATTTAAGCTAACCTAAATCTAACCATTATTATTACTGGAGAAGCCTAAATTCAAATTTCACTCTCACATCTACGAGGAAGGTCTCGATTCAGATCACACCTGTGGTATAGATATAATTATGCAGATGCTTCATCGAGGGAAGCCAGAAACATCCCTAGCGCCTAGTAAGACAATCACACTGTACAACTGGATATAATAATTGTAGACTTTTAGATTATTATTTTATAGATGGAGTATTTTTAAATAGAAAGGCTAAATGTTATTTTTTCTTGGTTAGGGTTCCTGGTTTTCATATCATTCTTTTTTATTTAATGATCACATCCTAAAAATGAAAGGAAACAGTAAAGTAATAGTCATACTTGGTGGAGGAAGTGCAATGAAAAACCAAGTAGCCATCAGTTACAATGTATTTTGGGGAAACATGAATATTTTGTCTTCATCAACCGAATAATATTCAAACCAAAGAAGTTCAGAGAATAGCCAGGTAGCTAGCTAGGCTAGATATGTGGTTGTGTAGTTATGAGCAGCATGAGCCTTGTTGATATTAGCTATTTGCTAGCCATGTTGATACTAATCAAGTAAATATGTTCCTGTATCTTTATGTCTAAATGTACCACCAAACTACAATAAAACTTAGTTACAGACAGACATACAGTATAAGCATCTAGTTTATTTTAAATCCATTTTGCTTACTACAGCTAATGCTCCTATGCAGCCAGCTATATTGAATTTTCAATCATGTGACTGCTCTAAAATGTAAGAGACAATTTCCTGGGCAAGAGACGTCCATTTCCTAGACTGCGTCCCATGGGGTTTTTGAGGCAGGACTCATTCCCTCTTCATGCAGACTGGAACTATAACTATTCTCATCTCATAGACAATATTCTTCATCTAACTGTCAATATTTAGTTGAGGTGTACCTCAGAGGGCAGGTGAGATGGCCAGACGTCTACACATCTCTCCACCACTCTCTAAACCAGAGGCCTCAACTGTGGTCAAAAGCAGGTCTCAGGAGCCTCCTACATTAATCACTACCTCATCTGTGTGCATTAGTCAGCTATTAATGTATTAAGCACTAATATAGTATAGTATAATTCAATACTCACATTACTGTTCTATTGATGCTGTCAGAAGATTAAATCAATGTAGTCTAGCTCTAAGTCAGTGGAAGTACAACAAAGTGAGTCAGTTAGAGTAACTGAAATGTACCCTTTACTCTCTTAAGCACTGCATTTTTCTTATTTTTCTTGAAAGCCCAAAAAGGAATGCATGTCAAAACAGAGACAGTCCCTCTGCCACCCAGATTCAGTCCCAACCAGAAATAAAGCTAGCAAGCTACATTAGCTGTGAGCCCAGAAAGCCATGTTAATTATCCAATGCCTCTGATCATCACCTGTTAAATCTTGTTAGCATAGCAGTGATAACCAGAGTTGTCTTCCCAGGCTAGCTGTGTATTTATTACTAGAAAACCAGTAATTCAAAAAGTAGTTGACTAGTTGTTATATCAAAAACTGTTTCAGGACATTGCTGTTATTAGGCTGTGTTATTTGTGCAGTAAATCTCACTTACAGTCATAGATACAGGCTTCAAAATGTCCAGATTCAATGCTTTTTCAGGCTTCACTGTTAACAATGAAGGTAAATCTGCAATAAATGTGCAAAATAATAAATCTGTGTATTATATTACAGAATTTAAGGATGTTCTTAAAATGCATTTATGTGGACGAGCTAGCGGCTCAGCTGAAATCGTTACTTCCGAAACTGAGAGTGCACAGCGAGGCACGGAAGCTCCTTATAGATTAATGAAGGATGGAGGATGCAATGTCTATAGCAGCATTGGAGAACAAATCTGGATCGGCCTCTTTGAGCTGGTATGTGCTATGTGCTGCTGATCTGACTTTAAACATCAGAATTCACTTACAATACCTGGATTTTATTTACATTTTATTTAGCCAAAATAACTGCAGGAGGAGTAACAGTCACAGGAACTCCTTCTGGAACAGGCAGAAGTGGGATTAAAAAAAGTCCCATGGTTCCCAAGGGGCGTAACAGTAAAGCATTTGCCTTATTGTCCCGAGACTGCAAATTCAAATCCCGGCAATGCCACAGCAACCCGTGGCCGGCACTCCAAGAGAGTAAAACATTAACAATAACTGTTAACATTAGCCAATCATGGGCATCTGTGAGTTCATATATGTGGAAGAGGGCAGATAGCGCCTTCCTTTGAGTGTGTTACGCTGCCCTGTGATGCAGGATGAGGAGCAGTTTGAAAACATGCAGAGGTACATCTTCACATGTTTCAGAGGAAGCATGTGTTAAACTTCAATGTACCTAGTGTGGTAACTGACATGTGATAGGGGTGAAAGCTAGTGGGTGGAATTTGGCAAGACCAAATTGGAGAGAAAATGGGGAAAAAAACAGACTTGTACACACCTTTACACTTACAAGTGATATCAAAGCCTTAGCAGTCCATGAAAGAAAAAAAAACCTTTTCCTAGCAATAGTTTCAGACTAACAAAGTACATTTAGCCAGTTTTCTTTACTGTCTGCCTCACTGTTTTTTCCACTGCCTCAACCAGTTAACATCTCCACTGCAGCAACTAGGCTATTAGTTGATTAGTTGACTAGTCTATGCAACCCCTAGTATGTGGCACTGTCAGTATTGGCAGTACCCCACCAATCGACCCAGTCTTAGAAACTCTCCATGTTCTCTAACGCTCCAGCTCCTTTATTTTAAGCAATGGCTTTAACACAAGGTCATGACCTTCATTCCGGCGAACACTTTAATATCACCACCTGCTGGCTTTTTAACTACGGTTAAATGCAAATTCATAGTTCATTACTCAATCTTTTCTGCCCCAAAAAACCTGCAAAACAGCCTGGATGTGACCGTTGACTGAACGGTCGAGCTCACCTGGTTACCACGGCACCCAAAGAGATGCTCACGTCAACCATATTAAAAGGAGTGTCTTTAGAGTTTTCACATGAGTGTGAAAATACGCTGGTGTGTCAGTACAATGGCTGTCTATGTGTGTGTGTGTGTGTGTGTGTGTGAATGAGTGAGTGTGTACCAGGGTGTAGCTACATATTAATGTTGTGAGTAAAGGGAAGAGAGACGTGATCAGAGCAAGCAGGGCGCTCTTGTTTTGAAAAACAAATGTTCTGAGTGGGAGGCTAGAGAGATGTGTGAAACAAACAAATGTTAATTTTCACATTTTTTTTCTTTTGAAAAAAAAGACATAAAAAGACATAGCCTATATGACTGCAAAACATACAGTATAAAAGTGATTCTGTTAGTTTGTGTTGGATTTTTTATTTTTTTACATCTCATGTAGTTTTATATTAATGCTCTTGCTCTAATGCATTATCATGTCTGTAGTAACAGCTTCAGTAACACAGGACCTTGTATGGTGGCTGCTCCACACAAATTTTAAAAAACGTGTGTAATTGTTGATATGGTGACTTTTTCTGCGAGGAGATTTCAATTTAGCATTTTTGGAAGGAGTCTCCAGTGTCAGTGCTTTGCAACGTTCGGGTACAAGCACAATAACTCATCTAAATAAATCCTCTGGTAAATAAATCCTCTTGTATTTACTTAAAAAGTACAAAAAAAGATTTAAAAATCACACACTGTTTTTTAGGTCCTGATCGTCTCATTCACCACAGAACCAAAGAACAAGGGAAATCATTCACCAATGCTAACTAACAACATTAGGATTATTCCTAATCTCTGAAATGTTAGCCAGCATTATCATAACTTGACCATACAAACTGAATATTACTAGTTAGCTGTTACAATAAAAACTGCAGCAGATAGATTACAGTGATGGGTATTAGGTTTAGATTTGGTAGGAATTTAGATGGACTCCTTAAAGCTGTCTGATGCTAAAAGACACTTTATGACTTTACAAATGTGGAATTGTCGAGAAATGGAGTGATGTTTGAAAATGTAGTGAGTAGAATGTAAACTTTTTTTCTGAAACGTAGGAAATAAGAGTCAAATCGTAATCGTAATCGTACTTCACACGTCTGGTACTCACATGTTAAACAGGTTGAGTCCGATGCGGTACAGACGCTTGCGTGCTACGTCTGTGGAAAGCATCCCACAGTGCGTGTCTGGACAGTGCGTGCGCGGTAAGGTCATGATCATGTTCTCACATGCCGAGGTGGATGTGCTGCTGCTGCTGATTGGCTCAGAGCTGTTCTCTGACGCACTCTGATTAGTCAGCGGCTTCTCCCAGGCCGACTGTGCAGATTCTGCTTCATCACCAGTCGGCTGCTGATCCAGAGCTATCTCCTCGCTAGGGGGCGGGGCTGGGAACTCTGACTCAGCCGTGGTGGACGATTCTGATTGACCCCCGCTCTGTACCCCTGCTTGAGGCGCTGTGGCAGTTTCCTTGGAGATACCGTTGCCTAGGGAAACGGACTCGAGCACAGAGGAGGACAGGCGAAAGTTGTGGTTGTCGATTTGCACTGTCACATCTCTGAAGGCCATCATGAGCTTGCTGGCACTGCGGGGAATGTTTTCTGCGCAGGCGTTCTGCGTGGCCTCCTGAAATGTGGTAGGGTCCATCAGCAACCTTTCTGTGACTGGCCCAGGGGGAGTGGTCACTGAAGTTCCCGCCACCTCCCCATCACGCACAGAAGTCCAGTTGCTCAAGGCCTCATCTATGGAGCGGGCTAAGGACTGCACCTGAAATATAAAACAAAATGGAACAGAAGAGAACAGAATTAAGTATAATGCTGTAAAGTGACAAATCCAAACGATTGGCTTGAATTAATCATCGGACCAATCCTCGCGTTTGATCCGACATTTCTTCAGTTCTCCACTCATAACTTTACCTGCAATTGGTTCCCATTTACTGTCTGACATGCCAAAATGGAAGAAGAACTATTAACCATAGTTTCTTCTGATCTTAAATGTGTATAGAGACATTATGAAGAAAAATAAAGCTTGGAAGGAAGTAGCAGAGATTGTTGCGCTTCTGGTGAGTGTGTGTAGCTAGTACAGTTACCTTACATTGCTAATCTGCTAATCTGCTGCATAGTGCACGCCCCAAAGTGACAACAACAACAGATATTACGTGGCCATAAAATGAGCTTGTTGCTAGCCAATGTGAACATAACGTAAGACTGAAGAAGAACTGAACATAATGCGCTTTATCAGTTAGAAGCTGTACCTGTTCGCTGAAGGTGTCCTCCAGGTTTGTGAGTGTGTTAGTGGCACCTGTGGGCAGCGAGCTGGAATGTGTGAGTGGGATGCCCATGAGAGAACATCCCTCCATCAGCGCACGCTCAGCAGAGAAGCCGTCTCTCTGCACCCGCACCCTGCGCACAGACATGCGTCGTGGAATGCCACTCTCCAGAACCGAGTTACGGATCTTCTGGAAGTTCTTGCTGAGCTGGTACTGACGGAACGCCGTCTGGATCTTACAGGCAGCACGGCGGGAGATCAGCGCACCACCGTACTTCTGCTCCAAATCCTCAATCTGCAGCGAAAGAGAGAGAGAGAGAGAGAGAGAGAGAGGGAGAGAAAATAGACACAGAAATAAAGTGATGATTTTGTGACAGCATACCAGGATGAACACATTCACATTCACACTCCTTCACACTGAAAAGGTTATTTACTTTACTTTTTCACTTGTTACCATGGAAACACGCTTGATCACCAACCTTTATTAACAGCATGCTGATTTTAGCAAATACACCCACATACAGCAGTGTGTAACCCTTTCTCTTAAGTTCAAACTCCAACGAAGTGGATAATTAATTCGGGTAAAAAAAAAAAAATCCCTGAAATGTTTGTGTGTGTAAAAATTGAAAACACTCACAAAGAGATATAGAAGATTATTGACTAACGGGGATTATGGAGGATTCTGTCTTTCAAATGAACATATTAGCACATCTTACCTCATCTAAAAGTGTAAAATACATGGATGAGTAAAGGTAAACATGTTATTTTAGACCCACAGTGTGATTTACTCACATTTACTGAAAGTCTTGTTATCTTAGCATATTAACAGCATTTTAGAGAAAGGGTAATATGTAAGGAATACAATATGATGAGGCATGCTGCTATAGGAACATAATCAACAACATGGTGGTGGAGTTGCAGTTCATTATTTTCCTATAACAGCACATCCTGAAGTGTTTTATTCCTCTTACACCACAACAATTGATCATCGACTACAATTTTCCATTTATTAAAAATGACACATTGTACGTTTTATCTGTTTATAGTAAAACTTTATGTTGTGGAACATCCGCAAAGGAAGTTAGTTCCTGTTAGTGCTTAGGTTAAAGTTATAAACATTCGTTCCCTCACCGACCACTATTTTTTATTTTTTTATTTTTTTTGGCATTAATAAGACACAAAATGCAGCTTGTCATATTACAGAGAAATTGAAAGTCTAAACACCTCTGTCCTGAAGACTTTCCTTTGAAGTTCCACCTTTACTCCTGACTGTTACAAAGCACTGACACTGGAGACTCCTTCCATAAATGCTAAATAAACATCTCCTCACAGAAAACTTCACCATTTCGAAGATCACACGGGTAGTTTAATCTGTTTATATGGAGCGTCCGCCATACAAGTCCTTGTATTAACTGTTACTATAGAAACAATAATTTATTAGAAGGATCACATGGATATATAGTAAAGCTGTTGAAATTTTTTATTCACTGAGGTTAATGGCCTTTAAAGAGCTTGTGAAAAAGTTTTTAATTTATAAATTTTAATTTATAAATAAATTTATTAACTAAATTTCACAGCCTTTCATCTGTGTTATATAAATGACGTGTAGTTTTGCATAAGTGTGGCAGGCTTCAGTTTTACTCTTCCAGGAGATCCAAACTCACCATGGCTACTCAGAATAATTAGCACATGCAAAAATCTCATTTAAACTGAGTTTCTGCCCCCTACTTTCCACATGACGTTAATAACAACCTCACACCCACTATCTTCACACACAATTTAACAGCCTGCACACACAAATGAGCAACTTTATATATAGCTGTAGAGTCTTATACAGAATGAGCCTCGAAATGTAGCGAAACCCAAGCCTTAAAAAAGTGACGACTGCGTTCTGTCCTTCTGTGATCAGTGTAGACAATACAGTATAATTAATGAAAATGTTCAAATTTACTTGTTTACTAGTAAGTTCAGTGACTCTGTGAGGTTCGAAATTTCCTGACTGCTTTTTTTTCTATTAAAATCAGCAAGAAACAGAAAATGAAATTTTATGTAATCATTGTGCATTCACTGTCTTGTTAGGATGAATAACTTGCTGGTACTTTGAGATTTTTCTTCCTGCTTTAACATGTGATGTTACAGTGAAATTTAGAGGTTGTTTTTTTTTCTACCATCATGTTAATAGTTACAAACAGTTATCTGATCATGAGGTATTTACCCATGTCCTCTTCTTTCTAATAGCTGGAACATGTTTGGCATTTCAGGCACTGGTTTATTAAAGCTGTGATCGTGTAAAAACACCCACAAAAAAAGTACAAGCTGATTTGCTAACAGGGTCTACAGAGCACTGTGTCTTTCTTGTAAAAAGGAAAAAAAAATTGTCTGTTTTGCATATTGGCTGTAATTAACATGCAGTGTTTGACCTTTTCCACCTGAAGCTGCAAGATGCAGGGCCGTGTTTATGCAAAATGATTATCACCTACAATGCAATTTACTGCAGTGATTTACTCATATGCTATGTGTGTAAACCAGATGTATTTGAAAGTTCCAGTTTCCTGTTTGGTTTTTTTTTTTGAGAACCCCTGCCCTCTAATATCCCCCACCCCAAACAAACAAAACAAACGAACTTGTCAATACTCAAACTATCACAGTGTATATGTATAAAAACAGGCCAAGTCATTCCATTCGCCTGGGGCTTTTATTGCCTATTATTAACTAGCTACTAAAATAAAATAGCCACATGACAAATATCTCTTATGATCCAGCAGACCTGACAGCCCCTAGAGGAATAATGCATAGTCCCACCCTCAGTATAATCTTTTTACAAATGTCCTTGCAGAAATTATGAAATGCTTCCACACGGCTGCATCAGAGCATCTGTTTAAGTTGGGAACTCAGTGGAGACGAGAACACCGACTGGTCAAAATGTTACGGAAGTAAGATGGGGAAGAGAGGCAGGATTGTCAGTCATTCCAGATTCATATGTCACCTAAAACTGCTATTTTATTATAAAAAAAAAGAACACATATTATTTAGTGATAGCTCCTACACAAAATAGTCTGACAGAGTTATTTAAATATTTATTTTTTGATATTTTCTATCTCACCCCTCACCTGTGCTCCAAAATCTGAAGCTGATACAACCCAATGTAAGCTGATACAACCCAATGTAAGCTGATACAACCCAATGTAAGCTGATACAACCCAATGTAAGCTGATACAACCCAATGGCAAGTATTACATTTGGAGAATCCTGTTTTTGACAAAAAAAAGACAGCTTATTTAAATTATGCCTTAGTATCTCAAAATAATCAGAAGGTTTTTCTCGAAATTAGGATCACAGTAAAACTGGTTTTCTGTTACTCACATACGCACCTACGATGCCACCAGCATTTCATCAGTGTCTATTCAACGTAATGCACACTCATTTGAGATTAAAAATAACGTACCCTCTTTTATTGTGCATTCATATTGTACTTTGAAAAGTCTTTTTGACATGCCTCCTCACCATTAATCTGAGATAAACATGAGGTTCAGTTTCAGGAAGTCTCTTTATTATGCAAATTTGCTGTGGCTATCAAGAACATATATGTGTAGTTTCCTCCCTCTACTTTGCACATGACATCACTCACAACTCGCTCACTAACTGCAAGTGGGTAGTGTACCTGTTTTAGTTTGAGATCAGGAGAGAGCTCGTAGTCCGGAGTATGTGTACAGGATGTAGGGCTCAACTGAGCAACGTCCTTCTTGTCTTTCTCAGCCTCTCCTTCAGCTGGATGGACTGAACTCCTGAGTGAACAAAGACACTTTTTTTTTTATTATGCAATGTAGCACAAAGAACATGAAATCCAATTAATGATGGTGTCAAAGTCTGATGAGCTCATGCACTGTCTTGTTGAATTTCTATCTTGTTCTGTAGCTATATTTAGACTGTATAACTACACAAGGGCTGTATTCAGAGGAGACATAACCACATGCAGTGAGGAGTTAATACTGAAATTAAGCACACTGGTAGACTTATCTCTTTATTTATGTGCTGCTCAGACAGCATATGCAGGACAGGATTGGGCCAAAACAGAATCATGTCTCAGTTCACACTCTCAGTTCTCAGTTAATCATAAATTGTGATTAATTTAACACACATTATGTGATTTACTGCATTGATTTACTCATTTACTGTGTTTATAAACTAATAAAACCAAACAGCAGGTATTAAATTTGGGGAAACTTGTTTCCACCAGTTGAAGACAAACTGGTGGAATTCATCTTAAAAATAAGAAAGTTGATTTAAATTATGCCTTAGTATCCAAAATAACCAGGTTTCTCTAAATAATGATTTCTTCTTACAGTGGTAAAGTTGGTTTCATATTACTTACATTCACACCTCCAATGTCAACAGCATTTCAACACATAGAATTTCACTGTTACAGCGTGTAGCACGACCAATTAAAACACAGATGATCAAGTCCTGTAGCTATGTTTAGGCTGTGTAACTACACAAGGGCCGTATTCAGAGGAGAGTTAATCACACACGGTGAGGAGTTAATACTGAAACTATGCACACTGGTAGAATTATATCTGGATTTAAGAGCTGCTCTGAGTAAACAGGGATCTGCCCAAAACAGAGACATGTCTTAGTTCACACTCAAAGCTTAAGTACATTTCTCTTATGCATTACCCACTCTGGAGCTTTCCAGAATTAAGCTCAGTACCACCATCTGACAATTTGTTGTAACCACAATGTTCCACACTAACATTCATGGTCTGGGAAAATAGAAATACATAATATTAAATATATAAAAATGCCAGTCCTGTGTGCTTACAGGAGTATCTCAGCAGTGAGAAGATTAATGTGCGTGGACTGCTCATTTGAGACACATTTTCAGAGAAGGCAAATTACTGTGATTATCCAGAACTATTTATGACTATCAGGCTCAACATATTTTCTATTTTATATATCATGTTACTTTTAGGGGTTTATTTGAACCTTTGCCTGATGGATATATCATTGTGTTTTATATGTTTTTAAACCTAAGGATCTGTTTAAATGTGTGTTCCCCTTCATTTAGGATGCATTTTTAAAAGGAAGTTCACGTAAATGTCTCTGCTGTCTGTAAGGCAAATTCAGTTTCCAATAAAAGCATTGACAAGCCCTTGATTTCATTTTTAGGAAGAGCTTTATGGGGCAGAGCTAATTTGCAGGCTATAAAAGTTACACTAGAGGTCTGAAAAATCATTGGTGAATATCAGGAATAGCTGCAGCAAATGTCAGCAAATCTGGACTATACTGCTTCATGAGATCAGCAGGATACGTGTGGAAATGTGGAACTTGTTAGGCAAGCAGAGGTGATAGAAATACAAAATTTCCTTTCTAAAATAAAAGTGCAAATATTCATCTATAAAAATTAGGGAGAAAAAAATGGGGAAAAAATGTGGTTGAAAGATAAAGTTCACTAAAATTGGTAGAATTCAAGCTAACTGCTTGACAGAATGGCATAAAGACTGATTATCAAAAACAGATTAGATTTCTGAATCATTTGTAACCAAATTCAGTGTTTAAAGAAAATCACAGTTTATTCTAATGAGCATAAAATTAGAGCGGTAAAGGAAAATAGTTAATCCTTTTAATTCTCTTTCTGCATCAGAATGTTTTTTTTTTCCTTTGAAGAAGGCAAACAGAAACAGACAATAATCAGTGTGTGACTTCAATATCTTTCACAGAAGTGTTATGACTTGGAAGTTTCTAACAGAAGTTTTGAATTAAATAACAATATATTATAAAATACAGCATACTGAATGTAGTTCTCCATATTCCTCAGTGCTAAGATTCTTGTCATTTCATCCACCCCATGTGTACTGTAAAGGTTTGGGATTTGCATATAGCCTGGGTAAGGTTTCTAATTTTCTGGTACTTAATACTGGAGTGAACGCCTGCATTAAGACTGACAGGTTTATAGATTGTGTATTCTCTGCTCCAGTCAGATCAAGTGGCTTTTGCTTGCTCTCTTCTCCTGCTGCAGTACAAATGATGCCTAAAATCCGGGCATCGTCCATCAAACTAACACAGAGGCACCATTAATCATAAAACTGTCGAATAACCTGCCAGAGCCCACAAACGTCTGAAAAGAGCTAATTCGAGTTAATCCAGCCTGTTCTAGACCATCTCACCACTGTAGAACTCAGTGATTTGTGAAAACTGATTGACCTACATTTACAGTCTTTTAATAAGTACTGAATCAAAGCCCATTGCTTCCTCTGAGATAATTAACACTGCTTAATTACACCATGACGTGCTGCGTGACACGGTTGCTGCGCTATCGAGATCTTCACAGAAACAATTCCCCAACCGAGGTTTTCATTAAAAACGAAGATTCATCACAGTGCGTGGCAGACAAATCCTAACAATTATACTATCACTATTATTATTAGTAGTAGTAGCAGTAGTAGTAGTAATTGTAAAATAATTGCCAATGTAGAGTTTCTAAAGTTTCTAATCACCTAAACCATTACATCTTTAACATTTTGTGTAGCTGTACTGATGAATCTAAGGAACTTATGAGTGTAATTGTGTATCATCTGCATAGAATGCAAAGTTAATGTTATGTTTACTAATGTTATGTTTGCATGTGCTATTTTTTTTTATATAACATTATCTACTCTGCTGATTAAAACCAATAACTGACCCTGAATGTAGAATAGGAAAAAGAAGGACTAACAAAAACTGGATGTGTGTGTGTTACATACACTGTATGTATGTAACATGAACGATAGGTTTATATTAATTTGCAGGGATTTGGAATCTAAGACTAATAATAAACACAGCGAATCGATTTTACTGCACCAAGACAGCTAAAAGGACTTTTTTCTCCCTGACTTTTGAATTAAAATCTTGTGCTATGGTCTGCTCTCCTGTCTTAATTTTCAGTCTCTCCTCATAACGTATGAGCATCAAAAGACTTTTCACAGGACACAGGCTGCGCTGTCCACTGAAAAGAGTTTGAGTTTAATAAACGAACAGTGCAATATTGCAGTGAGATATTTGAGAATTTGATTCACTGAAATATTGAATTCCACCAAGATTGATGAATAATATAGACACTTTGGTAAGCATTTCACTGCTGCATTTTAATGAAATTTTAGAGGAAGCCCGGCTTCCTGTGTAGTCTTAAAGCAATTACCCGTGGTCTGCTGCAAATCCTAGATATTACTGGTGTACTGTACTGAAAAAATACTGAGTAGTATATCATAGTAATATTCACAGGGCCCCAATGAAACAAGACAGCGGGCCATATTTGGCCCTTGGTCCTTGAGTCTGACACCTGTGTTGTAAAGTGAGAACAAAAGAGGGCCTAAAGCAGAATCGTCTGGGACACCATAGGCTGCCGAATCTCCATTAACTCCATTAACAGTCAGTCAAGTGCGATCTAAACCAGGCAGGAACTTGTCTGTCTAAGCTGACTGTGTTTTCAAGCCTGTCCTTTACAGTAATAATGTATGACTCACGGCTTGACAATGATATAATGCATCATGGCGTTTCACTTAGTGCAACGCTGACGTCTTTTAAAACAGGCATGAACATGAGCTGGAGTAATCATCTCTTCACTGACAACATATTCCTAAAGAGAAGCATTACACTTCCTTACATGCACACGCACATTATTATGTAATTCTCTACATTATAAAGCATGTATGAGTGTCATAGGAGTGAATGTTCTTCTGTGCACTTTGCTCAGCAAAAGCGCTCGAAGCAGCCTCCCAACGCACCACTTTTCCTCTGAAAGCAAACATGAAGAGAGTTTTATTGCAATAAAACACACTCTGCTGACTGGGTACTTTGTCAGCACAACAGTCAGTAAGTACTCTAATACCTGAAACACACTCTCTTTCATGCCCTCTCTCACACACACACACACACACACACACACACACACACACACACACACACACACACACACACAGGAAATGCACTGCCTTTAATATACTACAAAATGCTGCACAAATCTAACAAGCCATAGCTGTACATAATACACTATAGCACTATTTTTAGGACATTAAACTGAATATACAGTATAATCTATTTTCTTTTAAAATAATAACAATAGCTCCATTCAACATGCTTGCTTTTCAGAGGCTGTCATGCCGGGGTAAAGATGAAAGGTTTTACACAGCACAATGGCTATCAGATAAAAGCTAAGTGCACAACTGTGTCTGCTGCAAAGTCAACGCTCCCAGCGTCCTGCCATGGTTTTAAAGCAGCAACCCTCCAGTGTCCTGCACCTGCGATCAGGGCCGTAACCAGGATCCAAATTTTAGTCAGGTCCAATTAGGTAGTTAAATATTTTGGTTTACAATACAACTTAAGTTACCTATTGATTTCAGAATTATATTACATGATACATGATGACTCGTGTCATCAACACAATAGTTAGTAATGAACTTTATCCTGTTTATAGTATGTTATTAGTAACATTACCAATACAACCAAATTGAAGCAACATTAAATGCTTCTTTAAAGTAGCTTGTAGCCTAATCAGCTAATGCTACTGCATCTAGGAAGCTAATTTGGTTAGCAAAGTAATGAGTAGTCTAAAAAACGAACAAAAAAACAACAAAAACAACAACAAAAGAGGTTTGCATTTTAGAGGCTGCCAGTTGTCCTCATAAACACTCACATCTACACATTACTATCTACTTTATGGCCAAAAGTATGTGGACACCTGGCCATCACACCCATATGTGGTTCTTCCCCAAACTGTTGCCACAACGTTTGAAGCAAATTCTTATACAAAAATTGTATAGAATGTCTCTGTTTGCTGTAGCATTACAATGGCCCAAACCTGTTCCAGCATGACAATGCCCCTGTGCACAAAGTGAGGTCCATGAAAACATGGTGTGTGAAGGTTGGAGTGGAAGAACTCAAGTGTCCCGCACAGAGCCCTGACCTCATACACACTGAACACCTTTGGGATGAACTGGAACACCGAACATCATTGCCTGACCTCGCTAATGCTCTTGTAGCTGAATGAATACAAATCCCCACAGCCACGTTCCAAAATCTAGTGGAAAGCCTTCCCAGAAGAGTGGAGGTTATTATAACAGGCAATTAAGTCTATGGGCAAACCTAAACTGTCTCCACAGCTGTTCTGAGGTCAGTTGAAAAGTAATCATCACAATCATCAAAGCAGGTTTTTCCACATAGTAGGATATGCCTGGGTTACTCAGTGTGGGGTTCTACAGGAAGAGCATCACAGATCCCATACCTGCTGTTAAAAGTGCTGTTATAGGATGACACAAAATGCTCTGAATTTGAATTTTAACACAGTGTAACAGGTTTGGTTTCCGTGAGTAGAAAGTTCATGAATATAAAATCGTAAGTAACTAATAAAAGCGTTAGTTAAATGAGCAAGTGTAAATCAGATTGCAAAGTTTCCTGTACAGTATTGATCATGTTTTTTAAAAAGTCAGGCTGTACCATTACAGATATAATGTTCCTGTGATGTTCTGAAAACATGCAATGATGGTTGGCTTCACAATCTTTTCACAGATTCTCAATTAGTCACAAAGTGTCTTGTTAAAAGGTTGCAGCAACATTGCTGGAACGTTTATAAGCATTGCGTAAAAATGTGCTCAGAACACCTTGTTCAGACAGATTGAACAAAAGTTCTTGCAATGTTCAAAAACCATTCTGCCAACTGTTAAAACTTTGGGACAAAATTGTTAACTCGGTGATCATTAAAGGAATGATGATGTTCTATTGGTAAAGACACGTAATCCTAGCAGAATTACTGTGTGTGAGCACGTCTTTCTTTTCGTAAAGCTCACACACACCCTCTCTCACTCTCCACTTAATATTCTTCCTCTCTCTAAAACACACTCCCTTTCTCTCCCAAAAGCATAGACACATTCTGTCTCTCATCACCTCCCTATGTATGTTCTGTTCTCTTGGCACACTTTAGTAGTGTTTTTTCACCCTGATAAACACACAAACACACACTCGCTCACCCTCTTTCTTCTCAGATAAATTCACCAGAGTAGGCTTACTAGCACAACCCCTTTGCCACGTCAGATTATATTTTACTCACATCCTGAGCTAACCCTCATCTTCACTCCTAAATTCAATTTAAAAGGAAGAATCATGTTCCAGAATCAGCACTGAAGAAAGTGGCCAATGAAGCACTGCTTGACTGGGATTGTGGATTTGGTTCTGATTTGGTTCTGTTGGACATGAGTGCAGCTTTTCACATTATTTCACACATGAACCCATGTAACAGACAGACTTCAAAACATTATGGTGTCCTCTAAGGTCCTGTTTTACACGCCATTTGATTTATCTCAGAAGTGAGATGTCAGAATGTAAAAAAGCAAAAAAAAAAAAAAACATGGACGCCTCAATGTTCATCCTTTTTAACAACAATCTAGGCTGCTAATGTTAGCAATGAGTGATGTATATTTACCTCCTGAAAACAGTGAAAAGTTGATGTTATCGATTTAACAAGCTAACACATCTGTATATTGATTGATCTAAAGCATATACTAGTATACACAGCATACAACTTATTTAAAAGTACTGCTGATGCTGTGAGTTGATATCACATCACATGCTGAACTTGGGGTTGAGAAAGCCTTCCAGATTGTCCAAGTAAATATTTCCAAGTTTTTTGGGGGATTTTGTCTTTGTTTTTTTTTCTCATCTGAGGTCAGAAATTCCAAGTCACAAGCTTTAGGCGAACGCAGCACTAGGCCTGCTATAGCCTCTTGGACAAACATAATGGATTTGACTTCTACAATAATGATACACATTTATGCTTATCAGTTTGCCCAGATTCTGCAGCACAGCTATACAAAATGTTAGATTGTGTTAGACATACTGTATGGATGAATAGAGACGGTCTCCTCTTAAACTAAACCTACCGGCTGTAGGGTTGCTGATTTCACTCTCGAGCTTGATGGCTATTGTGTGAAATGTAAAGTTAAGGTCCTTGGTCTTTTTTTCTTTTTTTTTTTTTAACGTCTGTATCCACTCTCAATCAATTCCACAGAGTCACCAGCTACTTTCGCATCGAACTCTTTCCTAACAAGAGAATGGACTACAAACTAAATCACATGGCCGATATCACATGCCCCCCCCCATCCCCCCCATGACAACCACCAGATTACTAACTAACAAACCTGTTCATTATTACTCAATCCCTTCATTATTACTCAACCCATTTTCACTCCTTCATTGTGTAATCTCGATCCTGACTCCAAGCCTTTTGTTCATTGCTAGTTTTTTGGATTTTGACCTCTGTTTATTTGATCACTTTGCTTTTCATTTGCCTAGTTCCAGCTGTTTGCCTGTTTAACCACAATGCTGGATTTATCCCTTTTTGGATTGTTTGCTGCATGCTTTTTGATAAAACACTGCATTTGCATTCAACACATTCCACATTTCTGACAGTCTAATCCTAGACATTTGTTTGTCACTGGATTCCCACGTAAATAAAATGTCTAAAACTAATTAAACAAATGTCTCCTGTCATGTCCTCACCTTGAACAGCCAATGGGATCGCTTTCAGGAGCTTCAGGGGCGGGGCAGCAAAACTGGTGCAGGACAGTCTGGCTTCTGTAAAAGAGAAGTGAACATTTCTAATGAACATCACTAGCAGCACATCTTTTATTACATCAGCGTCCATAGTGGCATAGTTTATATTTACACTGCTACTAAAACACTGAAACCTCATTAAATCCATTAACATATTGTCAGGTTTGGCAGCGCTTTCCAAATGCAAAGCTGTGAATGATGTGTAAAAGCTGAGAATCGTTACTATCCAACCAGCACTGCTTACTATTTTTCTATAAATCTACATTTTTTTTATATTCCTAGGACTATTATGTTATTTTAATTAATTTTGTTTACCAGTTCAGAATAATAGTCCATTGATTCAAGTATATTTAAAGAAAAAATAGAAGTGAAATGTACAGAATATCGCCCTTACCACAAATGTAGTCAATCAACCGAGACGTGTATGGTGTCTGAGGGTGTTGCACTGGAGCTATGAGGCTAATCTTGCTTCCAATATAGCATTACTGAATTTGCATCCATAGATAATCACATACAGACCCCAAAAACACATCATCTGGCTCAGAAACAGCATTTATAAACAGTAGGAGATATTTAGAGTTGAGCTCCATGTGCTTAGAGAGGAGTTAATACGGAAACTGCACACATCGTTATTCAGACCTCAGCCCTAACTACTGGCTTAAACGCTAGTCAGTTGAGAGGATTTGTGTGCTCCAGACAGAGTTTGCTGAAAACAGAGGTGTGGTTCAGTCACACGTAATTCTGACATTAACTTAATTAATTTGAGTTCATGATTAACTGTCGGAGCGCAATATTAAAAAAAAATGAATGCAAAATAATAGGATGTGCTGGATCAAGTGCTATTCTATAGGCTGCTGAATAATAAGCATAGAAGCCATATTCTCATTCATATATCATATGTTTAGTTTACTTTTTGTTTAGTTTTTTTTTGTTTTTTTAATTGTCTCTTTCGTTTACATGGATTTATTTAAAAGAAAAAAACACAATCTTTTTCTTCAGATAGCATTTTATTTCCCTTATTTTATTCAGGATTAAAGGCAAGAGCTTGTGTTTAAAGGTGGTGGTCTAGACGCTATTCAAAACCCCGTCTCGGACGCTTCTAAAACTCCATCTGAGACGCTTATACTCAAGAAATTCTACTAAAATTCTGGCAACCTCTTAAATGTAAACTACACCCAGGTGATCTTAATAATAATGAATGGGTCATTCAGCAAATCGGCTTCAGTACCCACGTAACCTGATTCTGAATACGAGGAATTTTCCACAGCGTAAACGCTGACGTAACGTTTCAACTCTGAAAACGACTATCATTAAATAGTGGCAGTGCATTGTTATAAATATACTAATATTTGGGAACTATATTATTACTTATTTGTCTGGACCAAAAAAAAAACATGCTCAGAAGAACATTTTTTTGGATTCAATGTGTGCTGTTACTGTATTTTTAGCCTGGTGACATCTTTTTGTAAATCATACAGAAACCATTTAAGCATGTCATTACTGAACAACTCAGCAGAAGTATAAGTGCACACAATTCATTACTTTAAAATACTTCAAAGCCAAGAACATTTTAAAGGATGACATATAATTAGTAAAATGTCATTTTGTTTATGCTGGTTGTACATTTTTGTGCATAGTTTGTCATACAAAGCTTTAGTTGCTGGTCTAAGCTTTAATTTGTCCTAAAGTAAAGATCAGAAATAACTCCACAAAAGTGGTAATATTACATTTTTATTAAAAAGAAAAAACCCACACATTTCGTATGATTAAGAAAGCCAGGGCTGTAAAGGTGCAGCTTGTAATGTTGTGTGAATTGTAGTTACAATTTAAAAAAAAAAAAAAAAAAACATTGACAAGACTTCCACTTCCCCCAAACCAACCACACAAATTTTCATACAGTTTGTTGAAGCAGTGTGTGCTTTGTCAGTTGCCTTTTAAGAAAAAAAAGCTAGAGCTGAGGCACATAACGGAAGCGCTTCAGCTGAATTACTGAGATTGTTTCTAGAGAGATCCATTACATGCAGTTATTATGAAGCGCTGTTTTTAGTAATTAGCTGAATGTAACACCTGATATAACTGATATAACTACAGCTAGAGTTCTGCTGGGAACTAGCCACACACAAACACTCTTTCTTTCCTTAGAGAAATGTTAATTATGCACATAAATATACATGCACAAATATAAATACACGCACACACACAGAGAAAGAGAGAAAGAGAGAGAGAGAGATCCAGAGTATAAATGCAGTATGAGAGGTGCACTGGGGCAGATGAGTGGTTCTAATATATGTAGCATTTCTCTCTGCCTCTCTCTCTCTCTCTCTCTCTCTCACACACACACACACACACACTCAATCTCTAGAGTGGATTAGGAGGCAGCTGGCGGATCAGCTCTACATCCTCTATGGGAATTTTTGACTTTAATGCTTCACTTAATGCACAGTATGCTGTAGTCTATTTGTGTGTGTGTGTGTGTGTGCGTGTGTGTGTGTGTGTGTGTGTGTGGGTGTGTGTGTCTATTTCTATGTTCATATTTTTGTCTGCATGCCTGTAAGTGCACTTAGGTATGCCTGAGAAATAGGAAGTACTCTTGTTTACTGGAGCTTCACATTAACGTGACAGCTTTCCATCCTCAGACACGTGCCGCATTAAAGCATTCCATCTGGCAAACCGGGTTCTCACTTCCGCAACAGCGACAGCTCTTTAGAAATAGCAACTCTAAAATGTTACATGTAATTTTAAGCGTCCTCGCTCTTAGTAAACCCATGATTTCACCATTCGCTGACAAAATTTTACGATAAGATACAACCTGTGCAGCAGAGACATAAATGCAATCTGTTTGTGAGCAACAATGTATGTTTCTGTTTATTCACACGTAAAAGCTTAAAACATACTCTTAGATGCCTTAATGGTTCTTTGGTTGTCCCTCTGGGGGAACCCTTAAAGGACCTGTGTAGAACCCTACAACAGAGTGATTCCCTGTTAGAAAGGGGGTTGAAGAAGAACTAAGCTAACAACCCAGACTTATCCAGTGAACGCTTGAAGAACCATTTCTCTATGGATTGTTCGGTTCTCCTTCTGGGAAGAGTAGAATTCCACAACGAAGTCTTTCCCCATTAGAAAAGAATTCAGGAAGAACCATCTTTGGGAGCTAATACCCCTTATTTATCCAATGAACCCATAAGGAATCGCCTGAAGAACCCTTTTTAAAGAGTGTATCAGTACATCTCACTCTTTGCTCTTAAATCTAAAATTCCTAAGGGTTTTTTGGTACTTCTTTTGGGAAACTTAAAGGTTCTAACAGTGTTTCCCTGATTGAAAGGGTTTCAGAAGGAACTATACTAAGAACATATTTTTATCCAATGAACCATTAAGGAACGTCTAAAGGACCCTTTGTTAAGAGTGTATGGGTACATCTAACTGGTCACTCTTCACTTAAATCTAAAATCCCTACGGGTTTTTTGGTACTTCTTCTGGAAAATCTCTTGATGGTTCTGTGTAGAAACCTACAACAGTGGTTCCCCGTTAGAAAGGGTTTCAGAAAGAACTACACCAAGATCACAAATTTATTTTAAGGATCCCTTAAAGGACCCTTCAATCTTAAAACTAAAACCCTTAAGGAATCTTTTGGTATTGTTCTCGGGAACCCTTCAATGCTCTATGTAGAACCATACAACCCTATTAGAAGAGGTTTAAGAACAACCTTTTTTGGAGGCTCAAAACCCTTAATTATCTAATGAGGAACTCTTCAGGAACCCTTTTTTTGGAAGAGAGTATAATTACATTTCACTTTTCTCTCTTAGAATAAAGAATAAATCTAAATGCCTCATGGGTTCTTTGGTTCTTCTTTGATTCTGGGGAAACCCTTAAAGGTTCTATGCAGAACCCTACAGTAGAATGTTTCCCTATCAGAAACGGATTAAGAAGAACCATTTTTGGAACCCTTAATTATCCAGTGAACCCACAAACATGCCTGAAGAACCTTTTTTTGCGAGAGTGTATGGTAACATCTCACGCTTCACTCTTAGAAATAAGGTTAAATCTAAAACACTTAAGGGTTCTTTGGTTGTCCTTCTGGAGAAACCTTTAAAAGGCTCTATGTAGAACCCCACAGCAGTACACTTCGCTATCAGAAAGGGATCCAGAAGGTCAGAAGGTGCTGATTAATTTTCTATAACAGCAGCTCTAACAGTAGTTCCAGCTGCAAATCATAGGTTTATAATAATGCGCTTGTTCTAATGCACTGTAATTTGGGGTAAATGGAGTGTCGTACATAATCTAAATGTAATACTATACTGATGAAAAACATGTTGTTAATTAACAAAAGAAAGCATATAGTTTTTGATACGATATCTATAAGTCGGAACTGAAACCAGTTTCCTGACAAAAAAAAAAAAATTCTTCAGGACAGAAGAGTTTATGATTTCTCTGTAACATGACTGCATGTTTGTTGTCTTATTAACTTCAGGCAATAGAAAGAAAGAAAGACCTGCGAGAGAACGACTGTTTATTGCTGCTATAACATAAGGGATGACAGGAACATTAAATGTAACTATAAACAGATAAAAACTCATGCTGTAATGAAATAAAAAAATGGAACTGCGGGCAAATTGCTGTGGTAAAAGAGACATCAAACACTTTGCGACGTCCTGCAGTAACTGTACTGCAGAAAACCCAGGGGAGCTGTGTAAAATAAAACACTTCAGGGTGTGCTGTTATAGGAAAATAATCAACTTCAGGGTGGTAAAAGTAACTCTTTTAATGCTTTGTTTTGAGTCACAGCACACCACCCCATCACTGATTATTTTTCTATATCAGTGTTTTTTCCTTACATATCTCCCATCCCTGGGTTTCCAACAGGGGCTCCATAAATTTACTGCAGGCTAACAGATATGTACCTTTAAAAATATTAACCCTGAATCTTGTATATATTTCCTCAGTCTGAATAGGTGCAGCCTATTTTTTTTTTTAGGAAACAAAGTGTTGCCGTTTTCAGGCAAAACGACTGAATCTATAGTGTGAACAGCAGACAACAAATGAGGCAACCTAGCTGAGGATCGATCGCTGCTCTATATTGATTTTTCACTAACAGGTTGAAAGGGTGATGCGAGTCCTCAGATTTCTCTTAGACATGTTTAGGAGTCACTGGATCACAGTGGCTTAGAAACCCATGCACAGGCAAGATGTTGCATCAGTGTCAGTTTTATTTTATTTCATATTGACATGCTATATTATTATTATTATTATTATTATTATTATTATTATTATTACTTAGTGGTTGTTCTTATCACTTCATTTTAGTTTATTATAATACATTATATAAATCATTTATCTATGTAAAACATTTACAGAAATGTTTTATTTGTTTATTTATTTATTTAGGCTTCAGGCTATACTATGATAACCCCTGTGCATTCCCAGAATGGCTTTAAGGCGAGCTGCGCAGGAGAAATGCTTTGAGCTCGTGCACGCCGCCCCGTTGCGCGTGTAACATAACATATGCTTATAATACAGTAAAACTCAGATCTTGTTATGTAATCAGGATGGCGTGGCGTCATCAGTACAGTTGTCCACTTCAGAGCTTATTGCATGAACACTGATTAACATGACTTACTCGGAGCTCCTTGGGCCGGTCCGACAGAGCGCAGTGGACATCTGGGGCACCAGGGACCGGCAGCGCGTGTGTGCGTCCGTGTCCTCCGCTGACGAGTCCATGCTGGCACCGCTGGGCACGGCGGGTACCAGCTGCATGTCCTGTGGTGAGTGGTGCTCGGTTGGAGTAGCCGGTGTCCGCAGAGGAGAGGGCGTCCCGTCTCTGCTGGCCAAAGCGGAGGAGGTGCGAGGGGGCGGATGAGGCCGCGAGGGGTGCCGGTGTGTGGCGTCGTGGAGCCGCCGGTTTTCTCCAGCCAGCTCCTTCAGCTTGTGCTCGAGCGTGTCGATGCGGCGCCGCTGGGTCTGAATGAGGCCCTGCTGGTTCTGCACGATAGTCGTCAGCTCCTTCAGATAGAGCACCGCCTGGAGAGGGTTCTCCAACAGGCTCGACATGCTGCCGGACGGAGAAGCGCGCCGAGCGAGAGAACGTGTTCAGCCTGCGCGCTCAGAAAGAGAGAGTAAGAAAGAGAGAAAGAACGAGAGACAGAGGGAGAGAGAGAGAGAGAGAGAGAGAGATGGAGGAAAAAAACTCCCGCCTCCGCCTCCGGAGGAAAGGATGCGCGAGATGGTGCTGATGCGAGAACGTCAAAACATAAGCACACGGGGGGCGGGGTTTCAGGAGTGACGCAGGGACGCACGTAAGGGCCCACAGTATACAATCACTCAGACTGACGGTGAATCCAATCAGAGGGTAGAGGGTTAATTCCCTATTAACCTCTGGGGTCCTAAACTTCCTACTGGACCAGACAGACATTAATAGATAAATAGATGACATTTCCTCTGACTGAACGTGCATTTCTGAATTATAGGAAAATGCATTTCTGATATGATATTCTGAAAATTCAATAATATTCAGGCAGCGCATATTTATACTGATGCCTCTGGTACACAGTAAGGCACACAGTTAACGTCACCACTGATCAGTCTGTGCTTATGGGCAGTTTGGTGTAGTCAATCCACCTACCAGCAAGGTTTTGTGAGGTCGGAGGAAACCCACATGGACACAGGGGAGAACATGCAAATCCCTGCACAGTGTGTGTGTTTGAACCAGGGAGCTGGAAGTGACAAATTCCACCTGCTGCATCAACACACCACCCTGCTATAGAAGGAAGGGTTTCTTGTTCCAATAACGTGACACCTCAACAGTGCTGGACATAGCATTAATGACATCTCAGTTTGCATTGCTAGTAGAGACAACAGTTCTGTGCTTGTGTCAGAATGGCCGAGCGGTCTAAGGCGCCAGACTCAAGGTTCAGTCCCTTCCTAGTTGCTGAGGTTTCTGGTCTCCGAATGGAGGCGTGGGTTCAAATCCCACTTCTGACAACAGTTTCTTTTCTAATTATAAATCTTAAGAAAAAGAAGCACTTTTTGCTTGCGTGTCTGATGAACGACTTTTGTCAGAAACAGACTGTTTCTCTGGAAACAGTGTGCATAAAGATTAATTTTTACTACATTCCACTATTATTAGTGAATTACACTGCAGGTGCTTCTCAGGGTCCCCAGAGGACTAGTGGTTAGGCACTCTCACTGCTGTGGCCTGGGTTTCGATTCCCAGGGCTCCACTCCTGTCAGTTAAGAACAGACAGTTTAGGTGAATATAAGAAGCTGGGTATTTCTAGCAAATGTCCTGCGTCGACTGTGCAGGCAAAGTGCTCTGTAAGTTTCTGCTGTTTGACATCTTGTATTTTTGTTAAAGTCTTCTAAACAGAAACAAACAGCTGTCAGAAGTGGGATTTGAATCCACGCGGGGACCAGAATACTCAGCTATGAGGAAGGTATTGCACAGACTCACTGAAACTGGACCGGTAAAGATAAGACAAACGGTCCTATATGGTCTTTTTGCAATCTTCTGCTGCCCAGATAAGGTGAATATAAGAAACTAGATGTTTCAAGCAAATGTCCTTCATCAACTGTGCAAGCAAAACCTGTGCTGATCAAGTGAAATATCTGTTGTTTGAGAGACCATTCATTTTGTATTTTTGATAAGGTTTATTAGCAGAAACAAACAGCTGGGGATTTCAGAAATGGGAGTTGAATCCATGTGGAGACTAGAGCACTCAGCTACCTGGAAGACATTGGACCATGAGTCCAGCACATTAGATCACTTGACATAAATGAAAAACCAAAAACAAAAAAACGGCAGTCCACTCTCCTTAGTGTCTTATAAACAAGAAAAACCAGGCACATCTGTCTCTAGATTTTGTATAGAACGGAATGATAACAAAAAACACCCGGGTAGTAGCAACTCTGCAGGCAGAAATGCCTTATTGATGCTCTGATGATGAGGTCAGAGGAGAATTGTCTGGTCTTTTTTTTTTTTTTTTGCATTCTTCAGCTGCCCAGTTTAGGTTAATACAAGAAACAGGAGGTTTCAAACAAAAGTCCTTCATCAACTGCACAGATGAAGTGCTCTCAGAGAGTCAATGGAGCATTCATTTTGTATTTCTGTATTTTGGTACCCTAACCCTAACCCAGCTCTCCTGTTGATGAGAGAGGTAAACAGAAAATGGCCAGACTGGTTCGAGATGACAGGAAGGTTATGGTAACTCAAAAAAGCACTCTTTACAACAATAGTGATCAGAAAGGCATCTTAGAGCAAACAACATGTCAAACCTTGTTGTAGACTGGCTACAACAGCAGAAGACCACATCAGGTTCTAGCTATCAGGAAAGCTATGGTAATTTGAATAACCACTCTTTACAGCCTTAGTGAGCATTTGTAGCAAACATCCTTTACTAAGCAAGCAAGTTTCTCCTGTTTAAGATGCACAGGAGCTTTTAAAGACTCCTAATCTGAAACAAAGAGCTGTCAGAAGTGGGATTTGAACCCACGCCTCCATGTGGAGACCAGAAGACTCAACTAACTGGAAGGTATCAAACCTTGAGTCTGGCACCTTAGACCACTCGGCCATTCTGACAGAAAGAAGAGTGCTCTCTCTCCTCACTGCCCCAGAAACACTATATTGATAAGAGAGGTAAACAGAAAATGGCCAAACTGGTTTGAGGAGATAGGAAGGCTGTGCTAACTTAAATAACTACTCTTTACAACAACGGTGTGCAGAAAGGCATCTTAGAACACACAACACATCAAACCTTGATGCGGATTAATGCCTATAACAGCAGAAGACCAAATCAGGTTCAGGAATCTGAGGCTAAAGTGGATACGGGCTCACTGAAACTGGACAGTTAATACTGAAAAAATATCACCTGGTCTTTTTTCCAACACTCATCTGCCTAGTTTAGTTGAACAAACGACACAGGACATTTCTAACACATACCTTTCATCTGCCATGCTTCTGAGATAGAGATACTGCATATCTGCTGGTTCCACTATGCACAGCCCCAAGGACTTGAATGAAGTTGCTCTGAAGCTATGTATAGGGTTATGTACTGTACAGAATACACCCTATAGGATAATAAAACCACATCTCATCAGCTTTTGACTCTGGGTTGTAAAATAGGTTCCCAGAAATGCAATTTGTAAAACGTCAAAAATAAATAAATAAATCAATCAATCAATAATTAAATAAATAAATAAAAGAGAAATTGTTTTGCTTGAGTAAAGTGAAGGGATGTTGAATGTAAAATGAACAGAAAATCTAAATAATAATAATAATAATAATAATAATAATAATAATAATAATAATAATAATAGGTACACACTCTTTTGTTCCAATAAAGTTTGAATAAAATTTGTCAAATCGTAACGAATCTGCCATCGTAAATCAAGAAGTTAGTTATAATCCTCTGTCATGTGACCAAAGGACGCGGAAGTTTTGATCTGGAAGACCTGTGTAGCTTCTTCAGTCTGTGATGCGAGGAAAGAAAATCGTCTTGTTTTAAAGTTTAGAGCTCGACTTTCTAAATGGGAAGGTAAAAAATTTCCCCGAGGTTTTATGTGGTAAATAATTGTAATGTTTTGTTTTTTTGAACAGAACCGCCGTTCGTCTTTTGGATAGCTTTAGCTAAGTTAGCTGGCTAGCGAGCAAGCTGTTTACATTATGGGGAAAAAATGTAGGCGGTATTTTCTCCGGCAAAACAACAAAACGTCAAAATCTGTCGCTATTCCGTGACACGTTTACGATAACACCATTTATTAGTCCGCTGATTAGTTAGTAAGATAGAGGAAATGTCCGTTTCCGGCTTAGGGTAGCCCCTGGTCACGTGACTCTCAGTGACCTGGTATTATTGCTGTTAAGAGAAAGAAATTCCTCAAGACATCAGTCCAGCGGTGTTACACTTACAGATGTTACACATATCACGGTTTTACTGTATCTCAGTATTAATCAACTATTTAAAATTCTTCCCATCTGGTGTTATTTATTTATTATCTTTTTGTTGTTGCTGTTGTTTGTTTGATGAATTGTTGTTGTTGTTATTGTTGTTGTGTTAATTGTTGTTGTGTCTTTTGCTGCCTTCTTGGCCAGGTCACTCCTGTAAAAGTGATTTTATCTCAGTGAGTTTTTATCCTGGTTAAATAAAGGTTACTTACTAAAAACACATGAGCTGATGGTGAAAATGAAACATATTTATTACAAAATATCACCTCCCCTAAATATTGTTCGTTATATTTTATATTTCTGAGAACAGATTTCCGTAAAATGTCTTACACTGTATTTATCACGTCGTGGTTGTAAGCTGAAAGAGAGCGTAGCTGCGAGGAAAGGTGGTACCCTGAGCAAAAAAAAAAAAAAAAAATAGTAACTAGTTAAGTCAAGTGTTTTTACTGTCATGATGATTTTGTGTGTGTGTGTGTGTGTGTGTGTGTGTGTGTGTGTGTAGGATGACTCAGAAGTACCACCTGGAGGGCCAGGTCTATTCTGTGCCACTGATCCAGCAGGACCTGAGGAGGGAAGAGGCCGTGCACCAGATCACTGATGCCCTGCAGTACCTGGAAAATATCTCGACTGATATCTTCAGCAGGTGAGACCCCGTCACCGCAGATCAGACGCGTGCGGAAAGGCAGAAAGCCATGATCACGTGACACGGAAGAGTTGCTCTAGTCTCAGGCTATTGGTCTCATTAGGAAAACGTGACTTCTGTGTACATCCTCAGTGTAAAACTGCGTGTCTCTGTGTCTCTCTGTCTGTCAGTCCATCTGTCGATCCATCCACCTGTCCATACGTCTATTCATTCATCCCTCCATTTGTCCATCCATCCATCTAATCAGTTGCCAGTAATATTAAATATTGCTCACACTGGTATATTTTCTTTGTTTGGTCACTTTATTTTTGCTGTTTACTGTTTTAGTCAAATCAGTTCTTTGCTTTCCAAAACCCAAAATATGTTATAGCTATAACAAAACTGTTTTCATTTATTTTATGTTTAAACAGAACAGGACATAAAAGCAAATTAAAAAAAAAAAAAAAAGGTTAGATGAAATTCTGGTATTTAAAGAGAAGCGTTTTAGAGTACTGGCTTTCAAGAAATAATAAACATATACATTTACTTGCAAAAGTGTAAAAATGGCAACCATATGGCAAATTCGAGCACTCCAGCAGTTAGATTAAGCAGATGTGCATATGCACTATGTAAATATCATCAATTATTTTCTCTTCCCTCATCCAAGCATGTGCTAATGAGGATTATATTTAACCTGCCTTGATCATTAACATGCATTGTTTCCAAATGTATTTCATAAGCTGTTAATATTTAAAAAAAAAAAAAAAAAAACATGTTAAAATGTAATCTTGTTCAGTTCTCTAAAATAAAAATGAATTATTAATAAAAATATGACAGATATAGAGCAGGAAATGTGGGAAAAGGGCAGGAGGGTCAGTAAATAGCAGATGCAGTAGATTAGGTATTATCTATTTATTCTGTATGCAAATACGTGTGTGTGTTTGTGTGTGTCTGTCTGTCTGTCTGTCTGTCTGAGTGCTCAGATATGGTAATATCAGCTGCAGGAATGGAAAAACCAGCCGTTGTGTTACCATGACAACGTAGTGGAGGAGAGACGTTTTCCTTGGTGTGTGTGTGTGTGTGTGTGTGAGAGAGAGAGAGAGAGAGAGAGTGAAGATAACTGCTGGTTTTCTGGGTCAGCTCCATTAGGATGTACTCTCTTTTTTTTTTTTTAATTTCTCTTCATTTCAGCCCATTTCACTCCCTACTAGGCAACAGGGTGTACTCAAGATGTGTGTGTGTGTGTGTGTGAGAGAGAGAGAGAGAGAGAGAGAGAGACCATGCTGCAGTTATAATTTCTCCCTACACCATGATATACACACACAAAATGTGTGTGTGTGTTTTGTATATCATGGTGTAGGTCTCTCTCTCTCTCTCACTCACACACACACACACACACACACACATAATTGAGTGTTTTGGTTTTGCAGGGTGTCTCAGAGTGTGGAGAGGAACCGCGCTCACCTTCAGGCCGTCACTGACCGCATTAAACTGGCTCAAGCTCGAGTGCAAAAGATTAAAGGAAGCAAGAAAGCCACCAAGGTGATAAACACACTTTCAGTATGAACACACACACACACACACACACACACACACACACACAGAGAGATTTTTCATATCTGTTACACCACGCTGCTGTTAAATTCTCCATTCTGATTGGTCAGAAGGTGTTGATTAATGTTCTCTAACAGCAGCTCTGTCAGTAGTTCTGGATGTAATACAAACCAGTTTTATATTAATGCGCTCATTCGAACACATTTTGGTTTCTATAGTAACAGCTTACACAGGGACTTTTTTTGGCAGACAGCGGGTATCATTTTATTATTTAAAAAATAAAATAAAATCAATCAATTTGGGCAAGTTGTTGTAGTATAAATGGTATAAAGCACGCCATAGGAGGAAAATAATCAACTCTGGAGCAATAACGGCTGCTTCGTACTAACTCTGTAAAGCAAATCAAATCGAGTTTTTCATGCTATATGTAACCATGGCAACACACACGAAGAATAATTTAGCTCAGCGTGTATATATTCACGCTATGTTATTATCTTTGCTATTACACTATTTAACGACAATGAGAAAAGGAATTTTTAAACCTACGGTGCAGTGCAAAGGTCTTAGGCACATGCAAAGCAGTGCTGTAAAGAAAAGATGCTTTCAGAAATAATGAATTTTATGAATTCTACATTAAAAAAAAAAAAAACTAAAGAGCAGTAAACAGTAATAAAGCAAACAAAGCCAATATTTGGTGTGACAACCCTTTTTCTTTAAAAAGGAAGTAGTCAGTAGAAATGAGCTGGTCAGTTTTACTGAGCATCTTAGAGAATGTGCCACACACTGCAAAAAAAAAAAAAAAGCAAGTGAAAATCTTAGCAAGTGAAAATATCTTGAATATCTTATGGAGCATGTGGTCCACCGTTTCTTCACTTCACAACTCCAGTTCCTAGCTGCAATTAGTTCCCATTTACTGTTTGATGCACAAAAATGGAAGAAAAACTTAAAAAAAAAAAAAACATGGTATAGAGAGATTACGAAGAAAATCAAAGCTTAGACCGAAGATAGCAGAGATTGTTGATGCTTCTGGTGAATGAGTGCAGCGTGTACAGCTAGCTTACTTTGATAATCTAATCTGAACACAAAGCTAGTGCAACGCCTAGGACGTTGCACTGATTAGTGCATTATGTAATTTGTATTTAACGAAATAGCTTTAGATGCTTGACTGTTCCTCCTCGGAACTAAAAAAAAAAAAAACCCCACCATATCACCGTCCATCTTTATCATGATGTTTGTTTTAATCTGAATTGTTTCCTTCTTTTATGTTACCAGCTAACGTTACTTTTGCGGTTGAACTATTATACAGTTAATCATTGTAATTATGCAGAAGGGAATGATTTATACGCTAAAGTGTATTGAACTGACTAACTAACATAGAATGTAAATTAAATAATGAGTTTGCTAATTCGTTATTCAGTTATTATTAAGAAAAACATGCGAAATCTGAGTTTGCAGTAGCTGGTCATGGTAAAACCGGCAGAAGAAATAACACACATTATTAGGTCCCTTACATAAGTCAATATTTATAACTGAGTCTGTAACTCCATTATTAATCCGTGGCCACTCGAGACACGCAGCATTTGCTTTGCAGGTGATCTGCAGAATGGAATTAGCGTGCGCTAAATTAGAAATCTGCATGCGTCGTACAGAGGCTCTTGCGTCTGATTAAAACATTCCTGATTAGGTGTGCATATCGTTTGTAGAAGCTAACAAATGTGTGCATGTGCAAAAAATAAGGAGCGTGTGTGTGTGTGTGTGTGTGTGTGTGTGTGTGTGTATGATCAGGTGTTTTCCAGTGCTAAATATCCCGCTCCTGAGAAACTTCAGGATTATTCTTCCATATTTACGGGTGCTGTAGATCCAGCATCTAAAAAACGACCTCGCTACAAAGTTCAGGGCAAGCTCCGCCCCCTGGATGACAAGGCCTTACAGGTGAGTGACGTCTTTATTCTTCCTCCACTTTCCCGTATTATGTCTGAATCCCTCAGTGATTTGATGTATGGTGGATAACATGGCACTGCAGATTCCATATCCCATCATTCCCATCCCATCCCATACCAGGTTGAAATGAGACAAATCCGATTTACTGTCTTAATATGATAAGGCTACGGTAACCTTAAATAACCACTCTTTACAACCGTGGTGAGCAGAAAAGCATCTCAGAACACACAACATGAGCAAAAAAAATCACTATTCTGCAAAGAACCTTGTAATGGGAATGAAACCAAAGTTCGTTTTTTTTTTTGTTTGTTGGTTTTGGTCTTTGCTTGCTTTTAAAAGCAGATTTATTCATGTCCATGTTCTTGTGTGTTGCAGGAGAAGTTGATGTATTTTCCAGTCTGTGTGAACACTAAGAAGCGCTCAGAGGATGAGACGGAGGAGGGACTGGGGAGTCTGCCAAGAAACATCAGCTCCGTCAGCTCTCTGCTGCTCTTTAACACCACAGAGAACCTGTGTGTCTCCACACGTGAACACATGACGCATATACGTTTGTAAATGAAGTCTCAGACCCTTACAAGTTTCTTACCCGTGTGTGTGTTTATGGATGTGTGTAGGTATAAGAAGTACGTGTTCCTGGATCCTCTGGCAGGAGTCGTCACTAAAACCCACAACACACTAGAGACCGAGAAGGAGGAAAAGCCGTTTGACGCGCCTCTGTCTATCACTAAACGGGAGCAACTAGAGAGACAGGTGAGAGTCAGACGTGAGAGAGATATTCCGTGTTCCAGGAGTGTTATTGAGAGATACAGGTGTAACAGGAACTTTTCAGTCAAAACGCAGTAAGCACAGTCACTCTGAGTTATACACAGCCTGATTTAGCTAGCACGCTAGAAACAAATCACAATAAAGTCACGAGGTTGCCAGCTGTCACGTATAGTTGGAGTAGTTGGCTATAAAGAACACAGTTTAAACGTAGCAAATGAATGTTATGTCTTTTGAAATCTGAAGTATTCCATTGCTCCTGATTTAATGACCTTTTCACTTGTTTGAAAATGTAATTTCATCTGATCAGTATGTTGACCGGGTGTCTGTCTGCGTTCTACAAATGCACACTTTCAGATCTGCTCTGCGAAGAAGCTGCACTTTTTATCTGTTTATAGTTACATGTTAATGTTGTGGAACATCAGAAAAACAAGTTAGTTCCTGTTCTCACTTACGTCATAAATATGAACAGATGTAGCCTTTCCCACCAGCCTCTCTTTTTTCCCCTCTATTTTGAAGTTAATAAGACAAAACAATGCAGTATGCTACTGAGAAACCGGAAAGCGTAAAGTCCTGACGACTTTCCCACGGCAGAAAACATACTGGCTGTTACAAAGAGCTGACACTGAAGACTCCTTCCATAAACGTTGAACGTCTTCTTGCAGAAAGTTTCACAATATCGACCATTATTCCTTTTTCCCTATTGAATAACAAAGAAATAACGGCATTCACCGAACAAGTCCCTGTGTCAGTTGTTACCATAGAAACGATAACACAGCTCACGTTACTGTCAGAGCCGCTGTCCTAGAGAATTAATCAACACCACCTGACTAATCAGAATCAAGATTTCACCAACTGTTTTTTAGTAATCAGTTTTTCTGTCTCTCTCAGACTGCAGAGAATTATTTCTACGTGCCAGACCTGGGGCAAGTGCCCGAGATCGATGTGCCCTCTTATCTGCCCGACCTGCCTGGCATCGCCGATGACCTCATGTACAGCGCTGACCTCGGCCCAGGCTTCGCCCCTTCCGGCGCTGGCGGTGCGACCATGCCAGAGCTGCCCTCGTTTGGCACAGAACAGGAAGAAGGTGATGGACACAGAGAATGCAGAAACTAACTGGACTAAAGCAGGACTAGCGCTTTTTTTTTTTTTTTTTTTGGACAAAAGTTCATAGTTTTTGACGTTTTGACTTAATATTTTTCATATTTCAGGCTCCCAATTTCGATCCGAGGCTCCTCCTCCACCTCCGCCCCCACCTCCTCCACCCCCTCCTCCTGAGTCTCCTCAGGTTACAGCTCCTCCCCCTGGAGCTCCTCCAGCCCCGCCTCCTCCTCCTCCACCACCTCCTGCTGTTCCAGATGACACAGGTGGTGGAGGTGTATCCAGTCATGCCCCGCCCACAGGTATGCCCCCCTCATGTACATGCCCCGCCCACATGTATTCAGCAATTTTCTTTAGCAATACAGGGGAAGAACCCACTGAGGCTGAGATAGTGTACAACAAATTAGATACAACAAATATCTAACTGATATAATAGATATTATTTTGTGCCAAAAATCCACAATCAAAATATTACAATTTAAATAATAATAATTTACTATAAAATAAATATTTTTTTAAATTCTTGAATCATTCATATACTTGATCCATAAATTACAATTGTTTTAAAATTAGCTTGTATCGTCACATTTTGATGCCTAAAAGTTTGCGTTTGCTTCTCATATTGCATAAGTATTCACCCCCTTGAACCTTTCCACATTTTGTAGTGTTACAGTCTGGAACTAAAATGGATTTAGCGTGGGTTATATGTCATAAATATAAGCAAAATAATCCATAATATTGATGTTGATGAAAATCAATATAGTTTACAAAATTATTGTGAAACCCCTGTATTAGTCCTGGTGCAATCAATTTCCATCAGAAGTTGCATAATTGGTTGATTGGAATCCAACTGTATGAAGTTAAATGTCATGTGATCCCTCTCTCTCTCTCTCTCTCTTATATATATATATATATATATATATATATATGCGCAAGGCACTGTACAATTATACTGTATTTTAATGTTTGTATTACACATCTAACTTTTACTAATACTTTTTTTGGTATCCTTTTAAAAAAGCTACACATGACCGACCTGTTGATTTAAGTGTGTGTGTGTGTGTGTGTTAGGTGCAGTAAAAGGTGCCCCTACAGAGGTTCTGCAGCCGTCGGATGGGCGAGCCAGTTTGCTCGAGTCTATCCGTAACGCTGGCGGCATCGGCAAAGCCAAACTGCGCAATGTTAAAGAGCGAAAGATGGAGAAGAAGAAACAGAAGGAGCAGGAGCAAGGTCAGAGTCAGGGTCTGAACACATGTCAGACAAAACAGCACATAACATGTACTTTACAGCACAGGATGCTCATGGTTGACTTTCCTATAAGCTCTCAAGGGTTTGAATAAAATTATGATTACTTCATAAAATAAATAAAACGCTCTGGTTCAGGATTGCTTCATTGGCATGACAGAATGTACGAAAATACTTAAATATTACCGATATCGCTGCTCATCTGCGTTTAGAAAGGTGAGATGAAAATATCACTTTTACTGTATTTGCTTTATTACTACATTTTCTTGTAGGGTTGCAGTCACATATTTTAATATTATTGTAAACCCCACTAACCCTTCTAACCCTGTGATTTTCTGTCCTTCAGTTGGAGCAGCAGCCAGTGGAGGAGATTTCATGTCCGATCTCTTTAATAAATTGGCCATGCGGAGGAAAGGTAGGACTTTTATTGATAAAACCTTTAATTTTGCCCATTTAACCGAATCATTTCAATAACTTACATCAGACAGAACAGAATGTGTTAAAAACCCTGACTAGTGGAGCGATCATATTAATAACACAATTGCTGTAATGCAGAAAGTCCTGGTCTAGTTTGAAAGAAACATTCGCAGTGAGTATGCAGTACTACATTACATAAGGAATAAAACACTTGGGGGTGTGCTGTTGTAGGAAAATAATCAACGACAGGGTGGTGTGATATAAGCAGAACTACAATTACCAACCTGAAGTTGATTATTTTCCAATAACAGCACATCCTGGAATGTTTTATTCCAATTTTTTATTTGTTACAAAATGACACGGAATATTTTTAAACATTTCTAGTTGCTTTTAATTTTGCAGAATGCCTGCAAGACAAGTTGGTTCCTGTTATTAATTACATTCCAGCAGTCGTTCCCTCACCAGCCCCCCTTTTTAATTTCTCTCGAAGTTAATATGATAAAAAAAAACCCTCAGCTCATCTTCTCAAGCCAGAAACTGTTACAAAGTGCAGACTCCTTCCATAAATATTAAATCAACTCCTTCCAGAAAACCTCACCATTGCAACATGAATGAAGCCCATGCTCATAATGCATTATAGCCTCATTTATAATTTATTTATAAGCAAGTATTACTGTTCTATAAAAGCATTTATAAAGACACATTAAGACCTATACTTCATTATAATGACAATTATAGTTACATTTCTGGTATTGTTATAATTACTTACACGTGATGCATTTGCTTTTTCAATGCCCATGCTCATAGTGCATTATTCACCGATTGATATATTTGTATTAATCAATCTTATGGTTCCATGGATGTATTTATAAAGATGCAGTATCATAAATACATCCATGGAACCATACGACTGACTAATTAATATTTATAAATCGGTGTATAATGCATTATGAGCATGGGCATTGAAAAAACATCACTTATAAGTAATTATAACAAAAATATAAATGTAACTTTAATTGTTATTATAATGAAGTATGGGTTTTGATGTTTCTTTATAAATGGTTTTATAGAACAGTAATACTTGCTTATAAATCATTATAAATGGGGCTATAATTATTATGAGCATGGGCTTCATAGAAAGTGTTACCTAAGTTTTTTATTGTTAGGCTTCGATTATGTAGAGCTGGTATTCTAGAAAGTTCACGTTCTGCCCAGTCAGATCTGAGAATTCAACAGTGTGGAGGTATAACGCACAGTAGTATGCGTAATAATTATTTATTTAATTTAAAAAAATAAAAAAAATAAATAAATCTTATGTGCCATTTCAAAGCTGTGCAATTTCTCCTTGACAGGGCCTTTGAAAAAATCTGAAATGCTCTGTGCTATCATGAATCGCCGTGTGTGTGTGTGTGTGTGTGTATATGCATGCTTCACACAACAGATTGCTAACCTGTCACCTGATTCTGAGGTTTTAGTTTTACACCCTGCTAACAATATATCGCTGTCCAATCTATAGGTATCTCAGGTAAAGTCCCAGGAGGCGGAGACTCCACAGAACCGCCCGGCAGCTCCGGCAGCGCGTTCGCCAGAATGTCAGACGTGATCCCGCCCCTTCCTGCTCCCCAACAGCCAACCGCGGAGGACGACGATGACTGGGAGGCGTAGCCAAAACAGACCACTTATGACTGACTCTTTAAGAACTGAAAGCACAGATGAACGTTTTGAAGCTGCGGCAACACGACAGACGTGAATTAGACAGGTCATGTTAAAATAAGTTCAAAGCTTTTTATGTCGCCTAACTTGTGATCATTTACTACAAATTTGTATCAGTGTTAAAAAGATCCGATTATAAGTCTAGATGATGTAGGATGTTTTAGGAGCACAGATTATTGGGATTTTTTGCCATGCTAATGTGTGGCAGATTTATAAAATGGAATATTCATGCAGTCAATTCTCCTGTAATAGAGAAAAAAAAACTATAAAATGTCTAACTTGTCTAACTCTGTACTCCCAGTGGCAGCGACACAACACGACAAAGCATCAGTTAGAGGTCGCAAACACGATGTGCTACATTAGCAACTTTGTTAGAAGAGAATCATAAACTTATTCACTGCACTTAACAAGATGACTAGCTCACTGTATATTGTTATTACATTAGTTACTACTTTTTAGCTTGGTCAGTTTCCCAGCAACCAAAACATGGGACTGGGTGGAAAACTGGAGCTTTTACATGCCCAGTGGACTAATGAGTTTATGATCGATCCATCCCTGTATATGAAAAGATAAAATACTCAAAATAAGAAGGAAACGTGTGAAATCTTATTCAGTATAAAATCCGGGCCTCTGAAGAGTGATGTGTGTAATTTGTGTAATTACATTCTTTACGCACTGATTATTTTCTTCCATCTGCTGGGAAAACACATGGCTCAGGCGCACTGTGTGCACGAAGCCTTAAATGAAGTTCTGGATTTCTAAAACCATCTGAGAGAAATAAAATCGTACATCAGCATGCGAGTGGGTTTATCGTATATAAATTTCCAGTTCATCTCATTATATTGACTTTATTCACATTAAACTGTAAGTCTCACATGAACGTTGATTCAAAGTCTGAAATTTGTACAACACAGACAAACCAGCACAAGTCGAAAGAAACGGACTGGAGGAATGTTAATTATTTACATGGCTTTTACCGGAATACACAACTACATGCACACAGGGTCTTTTTTTTTTTTTTTTTTTAAAAACAGAACTTGCATCTGGACCGATGTAGACTTGAGGTCATGTGGCGTTCTGCTCAGTGCCGTGTTTGTCGCTTCTCCAAGAAAAACTGCAAAATCAGACAAATATTCAGACACATTCAGATCTAATACACAGACTTACACGGCTAGACAGGATCACCTTCTGTCATAGGCCAGCAGCTGCTAACAACCATGTAAATAGATGTTAAGTAGATGAAAAGTTTTCACATATGGAGCATTTAATCACGTGCATTAGTGTTTTCTCCAACACAAGTACTCATCACACCAGGAAAACAAACAAATATGAGATTTTGAATGAAAATGGTGTACACCGTCAAAAGCTGACATGAGATTCTCGCAGGATTAACTTCTCATGTGTAAAACTGTAAACAGGAAAAGTTGATGTTGTTCAGAAGTTGATTGTGCCTCAATGTTTAGCCAGAAATTTCTAGTTTAACTATGTGAGGTGGTGTCACTGTTATTTTAAACCAAGTAGCTTGTGGTTAGCTAAGGAATAAAACACTTAGAGGTGTGCTCTTATTAGTGACATAGGTGATTTTCCTATAACAGTATGTCCAGAAGTATTTTATTCCCCTTATACCCCAGCAATTTGCCTTTCAATTGTGTTAATTAAAGAATGGCATATCATACTATCTGTTTATAGTTACATTTAATGTTGTGAAACGTCAGCACAAGTTAGTTCCTGTTATCACTTGCGCTATAGCAGCTATGAACAGTTCTGTTACTGAGAAACCGCAAAGCACAAACTCCTGCCCTGAAGACTTTCCGTGCTGACACTGGAGACTCCTTCCTTAAATGCTAAGTAAACATTTCCTAACTGAAAGATTCACCATTTCAATGAGTAAATGGTTTTCTTTGTTAAATAACATGTTTTCTATCTGTTTATTATGAGGTTTAAGATTAGAAAAAGAGACAAACACTGACTTGCGATCAACCAGATAAGTGGTTTGCTGGTGTTAGACTACTAACATAAGTGTACAGCTGCACAAAGATAGAGCATTGTGTTTAAAAGTGCAGTAATTTTTCCACTAATTGATAAAGTGGTCATTTTTTTAGACTGGTTTAAGAGGTATGATGGAAATCCGTCAAGGTGATGGAGAATTTGAATTTATGGGAATATGTAGAACAAAAGAAGAAAAGCCGGATCCGCTGAGCCAGTCATAAGGGTGTTGTGCTGTGTTTAAATTTGTGCAGTGTCAAATCAAATCAGATCAAAAGGAAAACTAAACAAAAGAATTGACTTAAATCTAATCAGACTCATCTAAAGGATCGATGTGTGTGAAGATGCGCATAAACACTTATTTTGTGCATGTATTTGTGTATAACCGCGTCCTCACCTTCCTGATGCTGGCAAAGGCCGGTCCGAAGTTGCTGTGAGTGTGTGTGCTGCTTCGGATCCACTCCGGAAGTTTCTGCAGCGTGCCAGTGCGGGCATAGCGCCGGTCACACAACACAATACAGGCGTAATCACCCCTGTGACGAATCGCCCGGCCTGGGAGAGGAGACAGGAAGTGATGAAACTCAGGAAACAACATGCAGCACATTTCTTGCACACATACTAAAGGTACAGCTGATTGCAAAAATTCTGCATCCCCATTGATTTATTAGTGAAAATATATAAGGGAATTTATCTGAACGAGGCTCATAAAGGTGTCTAACGAGTTAAAACGCACCACATGTTTACTTTTCAAGACGTGAAAAGTTTAAGCTGTGAAAGAGTTTAAGACATGAAACGTTTAAGTTTGTACTTTAAATCAGAAAATATTGACCTGCCACAGTGCTAAGGAAAAGGGTAGAAAGACAACAGTTAAAGCCATTATTCAGAAATGGAAGAAACAGACAGAAAGACATGACAAAAGAGCAACTAGGTAAAGAAAAAAAAAATCCCTGCCAGAGATTATTTTGAAATGATGGTGCACAAACTTTTGCACATAACCATGCAGTCAGCAATCAGCCTGCACAGTGTGTTTTTGTGCATACGTGAGCATACGAAGTTTTTATATCTTAGTGGGAACCATGTGTCCCTACAAGGATGGGAATGTCTGACAGATTTGATGTGGAGACATTTGTGTGGTTCCCACGAGGAAAACTGCAGCTTTAATTTACAAAACTAAACGGGCCAATAAGTTTGCTTTTGGTTGCTGAGGTTAAGGTTAGGGTTAGATTTAGGTGTCGCACAGCATTAATTAGCTCCATTAATAATAATGTCAATGGAAGGTCCGTAGAAGTATAATAAGACGTGTGTATGTGTGTGTGTGAGAATAAAGCTGTATAGGCAGGTTATACACACAAATCCTCATTATACCTATTGACTGGTTAACAGCCTTCATGCACAGGTTTTCGATTAAAGCCTTCCCTGGACTTCTGCCATCCACATGAGGCTGAAAAGAGAATGGAAGTAATAAAATGATTAGATTTAATTATTCTTTAGAGATTTTCTTGGTGATGTTATAAAATAAAATTTATTTGGTTCATCACTAACCATGTGCTTGTCTAAATACGCCATTTTCTCCTGAAGTTCAGGGGACTTGATGTTGGGGTACGGCATTCCGACCATCACAATACATCTTAATACACACACACACACACACACAAAATGCATGTAGCTGTGTGACACTGATGAAGAAACATGCAAAAATTTTCATGTGAACCCAGTTTACAGTGTGCCAATGCAAGCGAAAATATAATGAGCTCCATAGCAGTAACTGAGGAGGCATTTTAACTGGAGATAGAGCTCCAAAGTTGGCTAAAATGACCGGCTTCTGCAACGTCTTTCTTAGCACTGTAAATTGCAGCGGCGTGGGGCTGGTGTCATTTGGAAGCTACTGAAGAGCACTTTTTAACTGTTATGAGGTCGCATAACATGTAATGTGTGTGTGTTGTGATCTGGCGCAATCAGGCCCATCATGCTCTCCGTAGATTTTAACTCAGACTGGGACCTCTGGTGTTCAAACAGTACAATTGCCTTAGTTGCATAATTAACAGAATGCTAATTTTCACAATGTGAATCGCACATTCCCACGATGCACATCGTCACATTTTGCATCGCGATGTGTCATTACACCCCTACTACTCTCATGACCACAGCGTCGAATCCAAACCATCAGACTTTTTCTAATATAGTTGAATTTTGGGTGGAGGTTAGTTTAATATGAGTAGTGTGCACGGTTTGTCAGAATCGCTCTCACCTGCCCAGATCATCTGAGAAGTTAATCCCTTCACTCATCTTTCCTCCAACCACAGAGAATAACAGCGCCCCCGACTGACCGCCTCCAGTATTGCTGCAGCGCTACAGCACATAAATGCACCACAATTTAACTCCACTTCAATAACACACCACACTGGTACAGCAGGGCTGGGCAATATGACATTATACAGATATCATGATAAGTGATCTCACAATATACTTTTCTGATTTTTCAGTATTTTTATAACAATTAAAAACTCTGATTGGAATCAGCAGATATTAGATCTATTATATTACATGTAAGAGCATGCTGTTTTAGGAAAATAATCAATGTGAAGAAGCCGGATGCGAAGCCTCACAGTTGCAGTTTCCACCATGAAGCTGATTATCTTCCTATAAGAGCATTTCTTCCTTTTATAGCACAATTTTTCAACGATTACATTTGTTTTTATTAATTAAAGAATGACTCATCATATTTTTAACCAGTTATAGAAAATCACCTTTTGACCAATCAGATTCAATACATCAATAGCGCTGTGGTAAAATATATAATAATATACTGATATTAAACATTTTATCTCGAATCTTTAAAAGTGTAATTTTTTTAAAATTATCTCCATTTCATTGTTATATATTTTTGTAGATTAAAAAAAAAAATACATGTAATGATACATGTCGTATATCGCAGAAATGCCTTCAGGTATCGTGATATGATATTTTTGTCATATCGCCCAACCCTAATTTAGATGTCTCACACACGCACGAAAAATTAATGTCATTAAAAACACACCTGGATGCACTTGGAGAACTCAGACAGCACTTGCTCCACCTGACTCGCTTTCTTCGGTTCCTGGAAAATCTGAATTGCACATAAACACAACATCATTAATATAAACTTTGCTCTGAACTTTATTTACCTTGTTAGCTCGTGACACTGGTGAAATTGTGCAAAAGATGAAACTGCCTTTTCTGTAATATTCCATCAAAATACAAAGATTTTGGCTGTCTCAAAGTCTTCTGATTTTTAGTACTTTTAGTCACTCACTCCAAAATTATTGGCACACTTCAAATAGTTTCTCCAACTTTAAGTAATTTGTTTTAAAGAACTGGAGAAACTATTTGAAGGGTGCCAATAATTTTGGAGTGAGTGACTAAAAGTACTAAAAATCAGAAGACTCTGAGACAGCCAAAATCTTTGTATTTTGATGGAATCTTCTGATTTTTAGTACCACCTCGCTCACTCCAGAATTACTGGCACCCTTCAAATCGTTTCTCCAACGTTTTAAGTAACTTGTTTTACAGAGTTGGAGAAACTTCTTACCTTTCTTTGAGCAAAAATCCTTCTCACACTCCTTTCTCTAAATTATTTAACACCCCTAAATAATCTTTGAAATAAGTGCTTAAACTGATAAAACTGCATAGTACCATTATATATTTAAACCCAAAATATCACTCATTATATGTATTATTTCTTCTAGAAATTTACCTTTGCCTATTTTCATACAGGATTCATTCTGGACTTGATCATATGGAGGATTTTCTGTCTCATGTTGTCTTTAGAAAGTACATCAAGTGTAGTAATGTGTACAAATATTTACCTTCTTTTTGGCTGCAAGTCGTTGGAGGACTCCGTTACTCTCCCAGTGTCCCAGAATTCTCCTCTCATACTCATAGGAGGGGAAGAAACAGACCACGCCTCCTGGAACCACGTTGCACAAGTTGGACAGAACACGCCCGGTCTCCTCCATCTGAACACACACACACACACACACACACACACACACACACACACACACACAGAAATAGAGTGTTATGTGCATAAACAATGCTAGTGATATTAGCAATATTATGCTATTATGGATAGGAGGACGGCATGGTGGTGTTTTCTAGATGTGTCTTCATACATGATATTTTTAATACGGGTAAATAATAATAATAATGATAATATGTTTCTTAAATGTGCTTAAAAAAACCTATTTGTAATGATAAGGGGTAATTTAACTAGAATTAAAATGTACCTATAAATATATATTTCCTGAATACACCCATATTAAAAGTGCATTAAGTGACATTTTAGTACACAAGTTTTTTTTTTTTTTTTTTTTTAACATTTGAAACCATGGTAATCATATTTAAGTCACTGAAATTTGGGTGATACCATATTCAAGCATAAATATGGTATAACCCAGAAAGAAAACGCAGGTTTAAATATTATATTATGTTTTGTTCTTTTGAGGGCAATTTTGTTCCTATAAAGGAAGGATTCTGTGACACCAATGCAGGAGGTTTGGATTCACAGGGGTGTGTGTGTGTGTGTGTGTGTGTGTGTGCTGTACCATCTGTGGTGTGTCTCTGGTCTGGAAGGTAAACTCCAGCTCCTGTCCAGACGGTCCAGTGCAGAGGATTATGGGTAGAATATTCTCCGGAGGGATGACATGACCTGAGGCACAGAATTTTACAGACATGAATAGGTCTGTAGTTATAATGAAAGCAACTCACACTCGCACTCACTCACTCACACACTCACTCACACTCTCACACACTCACGCACTCACTCACGCACTCACTCACGCACTCACTCACGCACTCACTCACGCACTCACTCACGCACTCACTCACTCACTCACTCACTCACTCACTCACACTCACTCACTCACTCACTCACTCACTCACTCACTCACTCACTCACTCACTCACTCTCACACTCACTCTCACACTCACTCTCACACTCACTCTCACACTCACTCACACGCTCTCTCACTCACTCTCACACTCACTCTCACACTCACTCACACGCTCTCTCACACACTTACCACATGAAAACTCTGCAATGCGCTCATGAGGAACTCCAGCTGAAAGGAGAAGCTGCTCCTTAAAGTCTGAGACCTGTGACATGAAAAAGTGTTAAGGCATTTAGTTAGTAAGCCTTGCTGTGTGTGTGTGTGTGTGTGTGTGTGTGTGTGTGTGTGTGTGTGTGTGTGTGTGTTGTATACTCTTACAGGCTGCATGGTTCCCCCAGCGATTACGACGGCCCTGCATTCTTGGAGAACTTGTGCAAAATGAACCGCTGCATTCAGCATGAGAAACTTTACACTACTCTGAGCCAGACATGCTGCATAGAGACAGAAAGATTTGTGTCAAATGTATGTATATCAGGTACAATATATCTAAGTACACACACGCACACAAAAGCACGCAAACACTTGTCCTCCTTCTCTCCTTGTCCCTCACTCCAGGAGTTGCTTATTGTAAGGAACTCCTAATAAAGGAGTTCATCATGTTAAAGTAGGACATCTATTCACATTGCTGCTTGTTGCCATGGCAGCACGGAAGTCAGAGAAGCAGCTCAAAGTCTCTTCATGTCATGTCAACATGACTGTAATTACAAGAGACTAGTCATAGCCATTAGCATATTTGATTACATTGCAGACAAATATAACATGTATAAAGTTAAATCCTGACATACAGTCCTTGACTGGCTTTGACTGGAGAAGCTGCTGCTTTTTTAAGACGGTTGTGAAAGATTGTAATTAATGTACTTCTGACTTCATGTAAAATCACCACCATCTACACGGCTGAAACTTTAACAAGAGTAAAAGTGGCAAAATATGTAATGTTTATGTGTAAAATAATTTTAATCACCGTTCAGTTAACATTTAAAGCTCAATGCTGTTTTAAAGAAATAAGGTTGAAAAGTAAAACTGCATTTTAATCTATAATCAATCTGCAATACAAAACAATATTACCATGAAACAAGTTCCTGTAATCACTTACATTATAGCAGCTATAAACAGTCGTTCTGTCACTGACCTGTGTTTGTCTCTCAAAGTTAATATGAGGAAAAAAAAAAAAAAAAAAAAGCTTGTCACGTTAGTGAATAACCGAAAAGCACAGCTTCTCTGTCCTGATGACCTTCCCATGATGGAAAACTTAAAGTTACAGCTTTACATTTGACTGTTACAAAAGTACTGACACTGCAGACTCCTTCCATAATTGTTAAATAAACATCTCCTCACAGAAAGCTTCAGCAGCGATTGTATGGTTTTCTTTGTTAAGTAGTAACACGTTTTAAAATCTGTTTTATCATTAGGCTTAAACAAGGAGAGCACCTGCTATACAAGTCCCTGTAGAAGTGGTCACTATAGAAACGATAATGTATTAGAATGAGCTCGTTAATATATACACCTGTGATGTGCCTTGCAGCTGGAACTACCGTCAGAGCTGGTGTTATCGAGAATTAATCGACACCTTCTGACCAATCAGAATGAAGAATTCTACAGCTTACCTTGTTTTTCCAGCACCACTCTTCCATCTTTGTTGGCGCTGGTGAGAGCGAAAAGGAAACTTTCCACAAGCATCATAGGAGATGCCATAATCGGTCTGTCTTCTACTGAACCCTGAGGCTCTATAGGAGCTACAACACACACACACACACACACACACACACACACATTTATATACAACATTAAAATGCAGCTTTATGAAAAATTAGGGTCTAGACACTGAATGAGGATCAGGATCATCAGATGACGGCCTGGGACCATGAGCGAGTTTTTTTTTTCCCTGACCACGACCCATCCTCCAAAACACTGTATACCAGTTAAATTAAATTCTGTATAACCTGTTAAAAAAATTTCAACAGGCTGTAACATACTGCAGATTATACTTTCTAGCACTCTGTGTGTGTAGGTGAGAAGCTGACATCATAACATTGAATACATACTCATAATAAAACTATAATAAAATAGTATAATTATAACATAATAATAAAACTAGATTCATTATTCTGCAGAAATATTCATCCAGATAAGATAAGATAAGCTAAGCTTTATTAATCCCCGAAGGGAAATTCAGGTAGTCTTGTAGATAAGTAAGAAAGAAAGTAGTAAGAGTAGTAAAAAGTAGTGAGAGTAGTAGAAATCAGTGAGAGTAGTAAAGTAGTGAGAGACTGACTGACATGACTGACGGGTTACCTGTAGCTTTGCTCTGAAGGCCCTGCAAGAAGCGTCCAAGTCCTTCAGTTCTGCGATTCTCCCTATTCATAGAGCCTGTGTGTGTGCTTACACCGCTCCCTTCATACTTCTCAGAAAATCCAAACAACTACACAAACACACAACACAATCCTCAGCAGTGGGCCTGCACTGTGTTTGCAGTGTGTTTGTGTCCACATTTAAACCTCTACCCAGCATATCTGAAGTGTCTATCTACGACAGAAACACCTTGAATCCTGGTGAATATCCATTTACAGGAAACTCCCTTACAATCGAAGTCCAAGGCCAGTTCATCAATAAATGAAAACAGAACATCACGACCCAACCGTATTTTTAACCACTGTTAAAATAAAGGTCTTGTTATAAAACACACTGAAATCTGTTCATATGGAGTTGTATCAACTTTCCAACACTGGAGCAATACGTTAAAACGTAATTCCTGTCCGTACGCCATCAGGGCCACACAACTACCACAAAAAACTACCACAAATCCCCCTGTGAAAAAATCATTCTGAAAGGACAAATCATAAAAAATTACATTTTTTTTTTGTTTGTTTTTTTATAAAATGAATACATTTGACTGTGGTACTGAAGTATTCTGCAAGAACAACATGAAGGATTATTGATGGACTTGCCCTTAGACTTCCATTATAAGCAAGTCTGGAGTAAACATTTTCATTTTACAGTGAAACCCATCGTAATTCATGTCTGTGGTAATCACACATCCAGTACAATGAGGAGATTAGGTTGGAAAATGTTGCTCAGCTCACCTTCCTGCTGATCAGACTCTTCTCAAAGTATCTCTGAACCTTCATTAGAAACAGATTTTAAGTCGGTTAACAGTTATTTTACTTCTAAAACACATTTAAAACAAGGCCTGCTGTACAAAATGTTATATATAAACTTTTTCCCCCATCAATTACTGCTTTCAGCTGCTTTGGATAATAAGATAAGCAAGGAATAAAACGCTTGAGGGTATGCTGTTATAGGAAAATAATCAACAACAGGCTGGTGTGCTGTAGCCTGACACAAAGCGGAGTTATTCGCACTGCCCCAAACTTGGGTCTTGTCCTAGTACAGCACACTCTGAAGTGTTGTATTCCTTCACACCACAGCAATTTGGCAACAATTCGATTTTACTTTTTCCATTTATTAAATAATTACACATCATACGTTTGTAGTGGAACGACTTTAAAACAGGTTCCTGTTATTGCTTACACTGTAGCAAATATAAACAGTTGTCCCTTCACTAGTGTCTCGTCTTTACCTTTTGAAGATAATAAAATTAAAAAAAAAAAAAAAATTGCCGATTGTGATGTTACCGAGAAAGTGGAAAACACAAACTCCTCCGTCCTGAAGACTTTCCAATGGAGGAAAACGTACTGTTGCAAAGCGCTGACACTGGAGACTCCTTCCATAAATGTTAAATCGGAACACGTTTTTAATCGGTGTATTATTAGGCTTAGATTATGCACAGTGTGAATTAGCTCTTACTATAGAAATGATCACGTATTAGAATGACTGCATTAATATAAACCTGTGATTTGCCTTGTAGCTGGAACTGCTGTCAGAGCTGCTGTTACAGAAAATTAATCAACACCTTCTGACCAATCAGAATGGAGAATTCAACAGCGCTGTGGCATAAGCAGACTTACCTATACACACACGTGATACATTCACATGCAATATGCATTCAACTATCCCAATGGATAATTCATTTATGTGGCTTTGATTTTAAAAAGGGCATATAAGAAGCGTGTCTGAGGTCTACTGGTAGAATGTTCCAGTGCCTCGACACAGTGACCGTAACAGCACGACCATCTTTCTGCTTATTTCAGATAAAGGGGAGGAGTCGGTGTCTACAAAAGCCACTCTGATCTACATCTTCCTTTGGACTTCTTTCTTTTAGACGGTGATAAGTGTGTGTTGTACCTTGAACAGGTTGATGTTGTCTATCTGCGCTCTGAACAGGAAGTCATTAATGGTTAACAGTTCAGTTCCTGTGGTGAAGAAAGAAATAAAAGGATTAGTGTACAACCAATTTAAATTGCTCTATCATTTCCAGATGTTTTTTTTTTTTGTCTGTTTTTTCGGGCTCGTCTACAAAACACACTTCATTGAAGTGTTATTTAAACTGTGGATTTGCACTTCAGTCATGTTTCTGTTTTTCACAAACAATTTGGCTGTCCTGTGAATATGGTCAATACAGGATTTATTCTTTTAAAGAGGTGATGAAAACGAAACATCCACGAAAGAGTCATATGTGTATGTCCATGTGTGTGTGTGTGGTATGTTTTTATATCTTAGTGGCAAACGAATGGCCCCACAATGATAACCCAATGATGTGGGTACATTTGACTACAAAAACTGCAGCTTTTATTTTAAAAAACGAAAAGAGAGAAAAGTTTTTGGCTGCTGAGATTAAGGTTAGGGTTAGATTTAGGTGTAGCATTGCAATAATTAGCTGTATTTGGCACACCAATGCCGGAATCCACCGAGAACTCCACTTCCCAGACTGCACCATGGCATACAAACATGGCTGCTGCAGACTACAAACCCCAACACCTCTCCCTACCTGTACGTTCACACTCACCTGAACACTGATGAGAGACGCCGGTTCCCAATTTCACCCATCACTCACTCACACTCACTCACACACACACACACACACACACACACACACACACACACACACACTCTATATAAACACGGACTCTCACAAAGCAACTTTTCAAAGTAACGCTCAGTGTATTGTGACCTGACTTACCAAGCCTTTGTTTACATGTTTAGATAGTCTGTTTGTTTTTTTTTTTTTAAGCTCGTTTTGCTTCCTAGTTTTTGGATTTTGCCTGTGATTTGCTGATTGCTGATCGTCTGACCTTCTGCCCGTCTCTGTTCATGATGTTGCTTCACGTTTTGGATTTGTCTGCCTGTTTTTTCAATAAAACTCTACTGCAACTGTATACGTCTCCGAGTCTGTAGCATGACACATTAATACTTATGTCAATAGAAGGTCCTCAGAAGGATATTAAGACAAATGTGTGTGTGTGTGTGTGTGTGTGTGTGTGTGTGTGTGTGTGTGTGTTTACCTGACTGAGTGGTCTGAGTCACAGGATTCAGGCCCACCTTCCCTGTGGTTACAAACAATGTTTATTAAAATAACAGCAAAACACAACATTCCTCTCTCTCTGACACACACACACACACACACACACACACACACACACACACACACACACACACACACACACACACAGAACTGACCTCCAAGAGTGCGCACAAGTCCCTCTAGCACAAACAGGATTTGCTTGATATACATCAGATTCTTGGCCTTCAAGCGGCTCCTGCAAGAGACACATATGAATACAGATCTGCTATTTCTTCCTTGCAAACATTTAAAAGCCATTTTAAGACAGTCAGAAGCATCTCCTGCCACTTTAAAACAGGAGGAGCAGGTAGTTTTAAAAGTAATAAAGTAATGAGAGTTGTTTTTTTCCCTTTACCTGTAGCGGTCGCAGTACTGCGAGAGCTGTGAGTGAGCCCTGCACAGCTGAAACACAACATCAACAGCGCCAATCAGTGTGCTGATCAGGCATGGGCAGATAATCGCTTATATGATTCATTACAATATTATTTGAAGCGTACCTAGCTGAACACTGAGCCGTTAAAAAGCATTGCATGAATCTTTTACAAAGCAAATTAGGATTTATGTCATGCCTCGTGAGGTGTTTTTATGTTGTGAAAATTACACATGAATTATCATTTTATGCTATTTTTTTTATTTACTAGTTACAAGTTATTGGCTTTACTAACACTTTAATGAAGCTTTGAGACTCTGTACCTTACATTAAAAACTATTAAGAAGTGCTATTCAAAACCAAGGTCACATATTTAAAGCCTATTTGTCAGCTGATGAATGATTTTCAGGTTGTCATGCTAAGCTGGTCAAAGGTGCATTTATCACACTGGTATGAAGCATTAACGTATACCTTCTACAACTTCACTTATTTATAAAAGTCCACATAATCTGAACGAATAATGAAACAGAGTGGTGTTTAACAAAGAAACATTTTACACGTACATGTAAATGTGAATGTAAATTTACATGTACATTTAACATGTATGGAAGGAGTCTCAGGTGTCAGCACTTTGTAGCAGACATGGTGCTTTGTAAAGTTTCCCAGTCAAGACAGAGGAGTTTAGGCTGAGAGAGAGAAGAAGAGAGAGCGCGGGAGATAGAGAGAGAGCGAAGGAGAGGCTGGTGAGGGAACGACTGTTTAACAAGTAATAACAGGAACTAACTTGTCTCTTGGACATTCCACAACATTAAATCTAACTGTAAACCATTAAAATGTGCGATGTTTCATTGATTAACAAATGAAACATTGTAATCGTTGGCAAATCACTGTGGTATAAGCGCAGTAACACACTCCCGATGGTGCCGTTATACAAAAATAATCCACTTCGGGGTGATAACGGATCACACTCTCCTGGCGTGCATCATTTTCGTATAATCACGCCGTCTGTTGTGTGTTATTCCTTACCTAATGACTTTCTAGATAAGAATCTGATAATGTCACGTCAAGTTTTGATTAAATCCTTTCAAAAGAAAACACCCAGCATTACGTCTATAAAAGATTCATGCAACTCTTATAAATGTGTTATAAAGGACCCAAAGTAGTTATCCAACACACGCAACACTGTTATTGTGGTCAGTTTAAGTATCTTCATCCTTTTGTTCAGGAGATATTTTAGCACGTCAAGGCAGCTCGTGCTTGTTACGACAATCAGCTCGCTATTCAAAGCGAGACACATCATTATTTAAAACATTTTTAATTAGTCTGGGAAGCTTGGGATCAGACAGACATTCTTCACAGCGTATTAACAGTTTGAAACAGGTACTTTGATGTTAAATGGTTCAGAGACACAGCGACTGGTAAAAGTGTAGTACATTTGTTAATATAATTTAGTGAAAGTATGGTGTGCTAAAATGACATTTTCATAATATGGAAATGTCCCTGGTGGTTATGTATCTGTCCTGAGTGAAGCGTATAACTCACTATCAGTACTCCGCAGGTTTATTTCTGCTCTCTGAGGTGGAGGTGTGCATCAGGACTGGGATCCCACAGGACCCAACAAAAGAGTCATGACAGCGAGTGTATTTTTAGTTTCCTGTGGGCAGGAGTGGGGGGGGTCTGATAAGAAGCTCCTGGGGCAAAGAAAGGCCATGTTCATTGACATGAGAGCGTACTGGGTGCTTGTGAGGGACTGGTCAGGATTCATTCAGGAGTGGGCGGGATTGAGATAAGAAGAAAAGAAAAAAAAAACAAAAACAAAAAAACTCCCACACACTCACTCCTGTACCCTGAGGTACAAACAATGTCCCCTCAAAGGTATAGGGGGGTATATTGTGCATAAATGTGTGTGTGTTTACTACAGATAGGTTTGACATGTTTTCCAGTACTGGACCAGAAAGAGAGCAAAAAAAAAAACCCTGTTTACTTCAACATCAGTTAGAATACAAGTCTAAGGCTGCTTTCACACTTGGTGCCCCGTTCTGAGTGCTTTTCGTGCAGTCCTAGCTCATGTCAGCACACTAACTAGCTTGCTGGCTATCTAGATTCGATTTATGATGATCAGAAATGCAGATAAAATAAAGAACGCTGTAGCTTTGGAGGCAGAAAAATCAAGAGAATTTGAGTTGCTTGTGTCACTTGACTGAATGCAGCCACAGTTAAAGCGGGACATCACACTGTCTACCAGCGAAAGTCCCAAAAATACACAATTTTTTTTTCCCCATTGCAATAAAGGTGAGTTTGACTTAAACTGTTGGGGTTTTCTGTTCTTTTATTTTTTAGGAGTTTAGGAGAATCTAAAAAAATTCTTGAAATTCTTGCCCATCAACATCACATGTACGCTACAGATACATCGGCTAGAAGTTGGGTGCAAAATCGGTAATTTCGAGATTTAAGCTTGTACCTTAAACAAATTTTAAAGGCACACTACAGTCACTTTCCCAGGTGAAGTGTTAGCAGTGTGTTTAACACCGTACCTGTGCTCCATTGACCTCAGCACTGTGCAGTGCCGTGATCGTGTCCGTGAGGTTGTGAGCCTCGTCGATAATGACGATCTGATCCTTCAGTTTGATCCCGGACGCCTTGCGAGTCGCAGCATGAAGGAGTGATTGGTACGGCAACACCACCACCTGAGAAAGGAAGGAACAATCTTCAAAACTGGGTATTTGAATCACTGAACCCCTCAGTTCAGGGCTATATGCATGCCCTCAGTATGACACCAAACACGATCGATCACACCCGATATGCAAATTATTAGAAACGAATGACGTACCTGGAAACCTTTAGCTATAAATCCTACATTTGACTAATGTTAGTAATGAAAAATATGATTGTTAAATTATATTCCATATGTTATATCCCAGTCATGTCCAGTATACTTTGGACAAATGTGAGCTAGATTGCTAGCACTTAACTTGCCTGCTAGCACTGAGGATTTCAGAATGCTTCTGATTTGCATATTCATGAATATTTATAGATTCTATAGAGCGCCGTAATGAAGCAGAGTTACTGTTACCGCCCCAAAGTTGATTATTTTCCACCATTTAACAACACATCCCGAAGCGTTTTATTCCTCTTCTACCGCAGAAACTTGACAACAGTTACATTTTTTAATTAAGGTTATACTTTTTTATCCATTTATAGTTACATTTAATGCTGTGGAACGTCCTACGAACAAGTTAGTTCCTGTTATCGGTTACTTTACAGCAGTAAACAATCGTTCCATCATTCCATCTTTTTTTCTCTCTCATGAAAAATTAATACTGAGGAAACAGACTTTTGAACACTAATGTGTGTGTGTGTGTGTGTGTGTGTGTGTGTGTGTGTGTGTGTGTGGACCTGAGCTGCAGGAATAGCCAGCCGTGTGCTGTAATAAGGGCAGGTGTGTGTTTCTCGGCCGTGCTTCACGAGCTGCTCGATGTCTCTGACGCTCACCAGCACCTCGTCTCGCATCGTCATCATCTTCTCGTAGCCCGAGAAAGCACAGGTCGCTTTGACGGCGCCGCGGCGGCGTTTAGGCTCCGGGTCCACCTTGTTCTGTTTATCTGTTTACAGAGGTCAAAGGTCAAAAGCAACCTGGAATCCTACAACAGATGTAATGTTTTTCCCATATACACGTTGATATACAGTACGGATCTCATTTGTTTTCCGTAATGCTCACGGGTGTTGCGTTTGTGGCGTGTTTGAGCGTGCGTGATTCTGACCGTGTTTATTTTTTTGCAGCTCCATACAGCGATCGTTGATCAGCTGAACGCTCCCCAGTCGTGCCACCTCTGGATTAATGCACAGATTCTGAAAAGACGAAACCGTCTCTAATTTTCTACTCACAAATGCAGCACTTACATAAAAATAGTTTTAAAGAACAACTGAATAATGAGTAAAAAGACTAAATATTTTCTCTTTAAGCTCATACCATGTGCAAGAGTGCTCGAGCAGGACTAAACTTGCATAACCAATGGCGAGTGTCCTCCGGGGTCTTATTACTGTTATTACTTTGTTATTAAAGGTGCAGTGTGCAATATTGCAACGTGTGTCTAGACCTGTAATAATCACACTATTTCTAAACCACCGTGTGATATGCACTATTGCCATCTGAGAGACCAAACTACTAAATGGTGTGTATAAAATGTTAAACAGTGTAACCAGGTGCACAAAAAGGTCGAGTGAGCAGGAAAGAAGTCACTTTAGTTTCTGTGGTTGGGCTAAAACGGAAATCGATGTAAGCAGATGGCTAATTCTGACTGGTCCTTTGGCAAACCTGACATGACCTTCATCATATATATTCCTGTCCAACTCAAATTGTCCAAAACAAAACAGCAGAGAAAAGAAATTCAGAAATCTCCTAACTAAACGAACCCAACATTCTTTTTTTTGCCGTCTTTAAATTAACCAGAGAAGATATAGCTAACTGTAAGAAGCTAATTATGAAAAGGAGCTGACAGCGGCTTTGAAAGGGAACTAACAAGGTATATGTATAATATAGAAAATATATGTGTTTATATGTATGTATATATGTTTTAATATAGAAAAGGGGGTTGGTTGGCGGATTAGTAGGGAAAGACACTGAGGAGGTTATTATGCATACAGTGTGTGTGTGTGTGTGTGTGTGTGTGTGTGTGTGTGTGTAGGGGTAAATTCACAGGGATAAATTCACATATTTACGATATATTTTTTGTGAATGCATTTATTTCTGTAAAGCTGCTTTGTGACAATGTCCACTGTTAAAAGCGCTATAGAAATAAAATTGAATTGAATTTTGTGTGTGTGTGTGTGTGTGTGTGTGTGTGTGTGTGTGTGTGTGTGTGTGTGTGTGTGTACCTGTCTAGACCCGAGATTGACCAAGCTGACTGTGGAGCTATACGGACTCTTCTGCACTTCGTGCACAAACTGGGCCAGCTGTGAGTGTGTACGGCTGCAGTAATAAATCTGATATAAAGAAACATAAAATAAAGAAACACTAAAACACACATCACATTACATGCATCACACACACGCTCATGCTCACTTAAATTATTTCATGATTATTTAAAATTAAACCCGAAAAGCATATACCATAATAACGCCACTGACAGGAAGTCAGGTACCAATGAGAATATGTTGAGTAAATATGTAGATCTGAATATGCTGAGCAAAATCCTCAAAAACATGATACAGTGGCTCAGAAAAAGCATAGAGGGTAAAGGTGGAGATGTAGAGCACCTTGTGCAAATAATAAATGCAAAATTAAGTACATGTCGTTTTACTCTCATTGGTTCTTGACTTTTCAGACACCCTGTACTCTGTGGGCCACCGTAGATCCTGGGGGCGAAGCTTTGTGAACATGGGCAGGAATGGTGGAGTTATATAAATGTAAATAATACACACCTTAGTGACGTGCTCTTCCTCCAGATCATCATCATCATCATCATCATCACAGGGCCTGGAGAAGAGTGAGCACGAACATCGAGAGTTAAAGAAATGCTATAACAAACACAGAAACGTGTGCACACACACACAAACACACACCTGTTTTTGGGTGTGGCTTCTTCATCGCTTTCATAATCCGCAACAACGAGCCCGTCCTCGTCGTCTTCGTTAGGTCCTTCTTCTGAGCCTGCGTCCTGCTTACTGAACTGCAGCAGCTTTTCAGTCTCGCTATTCTCACTGTTCTGTGGATATAAGGGCTGTTTTTAGATACG
>CM040980.1:26405248-26424001 GCA_022985145.1 Pangasius djambal | reverse complement strand
ATATATATATATATATATATATATATATATATATATATATATATATATATATATATATATATATATATATATATATATATATATATATATATATATATATATATATATATATATCTCAAGGGTTATAAGGGGTTGTTTTTGGCATCCATGTCAGATTATTTACTGCTAACAAAAGGGGGAACATTTTGGACTTTTGGTGGAACTGAGCGCAACAGCACCACTAATAGGGCTGACTTCTTTCTAGCCCAGACTGTAGACTGTCAGGCAATTACACAGATTGACACACCCCCTAGATTTGTCTCCATCTGCGCTGAACGATGAGACCTCACGATCTAATCCATTGCTCGATCCTTATAATTTCATTGCTGAACTACAGATATTCAATTTTAGCACCCATCTAATATCGCGACCAGCCGCCACTGATAATACACAAACTGACTTTTCTCTTCATGGAGTATTTAAGCTGAGCATTGTGTCTGATCATCTCCAGTCGGTCCTCTCTCCTCTTCCTTTTCATCTCTTCATCCTGGGAAAGAAAGAAAGAATGAGCGCAGGATATGAATATAGAAATATGTTAAACTTAGGGGAATGATTGCAGCTCTTCTCAGATATTTCCTTTCATGTACTATATTTATCACACTTCATCAGACTGGCACTAGCACATACTGCACCTTTTGCAACTTATTAATACGGTTTGGTGCCAAGATATTCGATATGCAGATTGTTTTAGTTTCCCACCTTTAATTTGTTCACCATCTCTCTCTCTGCTCTTTTCTGCACAAACTCGGAAACCCAGTCCAGCTCTCCGTCAGCGCCGGCGCTGCCCCCTTTTTCCTCCTCCCGAACCGTGATTCCGTCCCCATCTTTTCCTCCTCCATCTACTGACAGCATCATGACTCATCAATTCATCCTGACAAAGCAGTTCAAAGGAACTATGCAGGATTTGATTCAGCACCCCGAAACGTTGGAGATTTCTGCTCTTTCCTTGTCATGAAATTGCAGACCTTCTCAAGACATCATTCATATATGCATTTTTAATCATTTTTTCTCCATTAGGGATAAATTCTCACATTTACAATATATTTTTTATTTAATTTAACTTAAATTGAATTTATTTCTGTAAAGCTGCTTTGTGACAATGTCCATTGCTAAAAGTGCTATACAAATAAAAACTGAATTGAACTGAACTGAATTTTTAAATGAAAGTCATTAACTGTATCACAGACATTTTAAAGGTCATTGATTGTATCATGAAAAAGGAAAACACGAAATGTGAAATACTCTAGTAAGGGTGTTTCACTGCACCAAATAAAGAAAACGTACTGCTTTTAGATAATTGAAAGGTTGTCTAGAGGAAATGAGTTTTGAATTTTGCTGTACTTTTCCACCTGACAGTGCACTGCATCATGGCGTAGTTACTAGTCTAAATACTGCCCTATCCATCCCCGGCTTGAGTGTTCATTTCCCGTCATCGAATGCTACATATATTATTCACAATGGCAGGACAGTACTGCGGTGCAGCGCGTAACGTTGGTGCCTCACAGCTGTTCTGATCCTGAGCTCAGTTTACTGAGAGGAGTTTTGCATGTTCTTCCCCCACTGATTTCCCTGTTGGTTTCTCTGGTGTGAATGAACGTGTGTGTGTGTGTGTGTGTGTGTGTGTGTGCATGATGCCCTGCAGTGGACAGGCGTCCCAGTCTAGGTGTATTCCCGTCTCACACCTAGTCTCTGGTTTCCAGGATAAAGCACTTACTGAAGATAAATGAATCACTCATAAGAGAATTAAACTCTCACTGGCAAACTGTACACAGTACAGAATGCATAGCTCACAGTGGTAGGGTGGCACAACATATAATACATAATTAAAACATTTAAAAATAAAAAAATAAATAATAATAATAATAATAATTTAAGAAAAAAAAAAACCACCACACATTATCCAAACATTAGGGAATCGATTCACTCTAAATAGAATAAAAAAGAATCGATTCGTGAATCACCTGCCCTCGCGCTCACAGTGTGCTCCAGGAGCTTCGCAGCTTCTTGTTGTTTCTTCTCCTCGAAGTCTTTCAGCCATGTCAGCGCACCACAGATCAGACTCAGAGACTTCCCCTGCAGATCACAAGCCAGCAATGAAACCCCTAATGCAAAGCATGGACGGGTAAACAGAAAGATCCGTGCAGACTGACCGTGCCGGTGGGGCTCTCGAAGATGCCCACTTTGCCCTGCTCGAGCACGGCGTACAGCGCCTCCATGAAGCGCTCCTGGATCGGATACGGCTTAAAGGGAAACGGGAAGCGACTGACGCCATTCCCGTTCTCCATTTCAACCACTCCAGTGCCTCAAATCAAAGCTGAAACACCTCGACGAAAGATCGCTTAGCTACTTCAGCTGGTCGCACTAAACTTCCTTGAAGGTCCGCGCCATGGATGTGTCTCAGCCAATCAGAACGAGACTCAACCTACTCCGGTTAGGGATCATCATCAAATGACCACTTTCACCAAATGAAACATTAGACTTCCGGCCTCATTTATTAAGCTGTATTTGTTATTTATTACAAACGGATTTGTTCGCAAATCATTCGTATGAGCGTTTACACAAGAAAACTGGTATTCATAAAAAATCTTTTAAATTCATAAAACACGTTCGTATCCTACTCGTGTTCCTGAGTGTGTACATTTCCACACAAGAAGACTAACGTAAACCTCAACTTGATCGACTTCACATCATAATTTGCATGGAATATACCGTCGAGTTTAAATTGCTTCTTTCTATTACTTTTACAGCACTTATCCTTATCCAGAGCGACTTAAGAGTGACTTATAAAAGTGCTTTAGATTCTCTGTCAAAAACACATCCTCATGCTAGTTCACTTGGTCAGGGACTAAGAGTACCATCAAGAACATTTTTATGAAACTCAGTTGTTTTTTTTTTTGTTGGCACTAATTAAAGACTACGAAAAACAAAGAAAGCGAGCCAACACACACCCATAAATTAAGACTAATAAAACTAATCATTCAATATGACAAAAGAAATGGCGCTGTATAAATGAAGCCTCGGCTGGTCTGTCTGCGCAGAGCTGTAAGCTGTAAACAAATGCATCATCTGAGGGAAGATTAGCACTTCCTTATTATTGTTATTATTATTAATAAGAAGTTAAAATGGATCCCTGGTGGTCTAGTGGCTAAGGATCAAGGCCTGAGCTCTTACTGCTGTGGCCTGGGTTCAATTCCTGGCCAGGGACCCAAGCCTGCCACTGGGAGAGTTCTGTAAGTGCTCTGGATAAAATGGGAGGATTGTGTCAGGAAGGGCTTCCTGTGTAAAATCTATGCCAAATCTGCTGTGGTGACCCCTTAAGAAGAGCTACCAAAAGAACAACAATGTTAAGAAGTTAAAATAATTTCCACTTCTGTCTTTCAGCCTTTACCCTTATCACTCATTTCGTGCTCACAGCTGTCTGTGTGCTTGACCTTTTATGGAGTTTTGTGGGCGTTACTACATGCAAATGAGCTGTGTCAGGAACGTGCGCTGCACTTCACAGGTGATTAACCTACACATGTGAGTAGCTTGAGTGTGATGGTAAGGTGTGTACAAACTTTTGGCCATAGAATGTAAGTTATGATATTAACATAACGGAACAGAAAAATACAAATAACTCATGGCTTTCGTTAATTTCAGGCAAACCACATGTCGTAATGGTATTGCCCGACTTTCGTTCTGCAGCTGGTCAGTAATTTGTAGACGGTCCCTGAAGGGGCAGCGCATCTCCCTTCGAGTCGCTCTGGAAAGTTCGGTGCCCTTCCTCCTGCTGAACCGTCTAGAAGCTGCTGCTCGCCTTTAACTTCACTCTCTCACACACCCCTACACCTTGTATTAGTTTCTGGAAATTGAAACGGGCTTCTAGGCAGCATTTTGTATAAGAAATAGGAGCTTACGAGCTGTAAGGACTGACAGCTAGCTGACACCCTTCACATCTCATTCACTCAGCCGCAGGTGGACTGCAGTAATAACCTTAAACTTACACATTTCACTGAAACATGACTGCAGAGGAGGTGGCAAACGACGGGCAGAGCATCCCCATGGAGGGAGAGGACATCACTCCTAAGAAAGATGGAGGAGTTTTGAAGGTAACTTGATTTGTTTACAAACGTTATTGCAGGTTCGGTGGTGTGTGGTGGCTAGGCCGGTGTGAAGAGAGGCTAGCTTGCTAGCAAGCGCAAACTTTGTCCACAGTGCCTGGTGGAGAAGCACTGCAAGCTAACACTGATTAAAATGAAGCTGTAAAAAGAAAAGGAAAAGGTCTGAGAATCGTATATGATGCTAAGGCTATAGAAATGCTATCATGCTAGTGATGCTAGCATGGCTACTTAGCTAGCTGGTCGCATGGCAATAAGCAGCTTTTCAACTGAATGACGCGAGGTGTCGGTTAACACTGATAAATTTGTTTATTCATCCAACACATAAAGAGTAAATGATGTATTAAAAAAAGAGACAGTCCAAAAAGTGCATTTATCCAGGCGGTGTTCATTACTCAGGTGTCTATTTATTTCAGCTTCCAGAAATTGCCGGAGAAATTCTGGAGGCTTCCCGAGCGCGCGCTGACTTCAACTCACAAACACTGCATGGCGCAAATTGTCTTAAACTCTTTAAAGGTGCAATAGACGTTTTGTTTTGTTTTGTTTCTTTTTTTGTACGGATAACATGGAAGAACTGGAAATATGTAGAACATGAGCCTTGGATTAGGCCTTGGCCTTAGCGAAAGTGTATTACATAGCTGAGAAATTACATTTGGAATTCAGATTTCCGGGACGGAAGGCTTGTTTGTGTTTGGATGAGCCTCCTAGCAGTCTTTTTTTTTTTTTTTTGGCACAACAACTCTACTGGGTATCTGAAAAGTCAGGAACCGATGGGAAAATGTTGAGCAAATATACTGTGCAAAATCCCCCCATAAACATGATTACAGCGGCTGAGGAAATGTGTAGAGCGTAAGAGTGAACATGTAGACTGTAAGTTGTAAATAATAAATACACAGTGTTATATGTGTTATATATGTTATAGATCTTGTGGACATCTTCGTGAACATGGGCAAGAACGGTGGAGTAAAAAAAAAAAAAAGTTATTCAAATATCAAACCCACATAACTGTTAGAGACCCTGGTGGGGGGGTGGGACTAATCTTACCTTTAAGCTGTGTACGTGTTTATGTTCTTTCTTTGGTTAATTGCCTGAATGGATGCCTCCCATTAGTAGTGCCTGTCTCTTTTGTAACGTCACTTCCTTGTGTCTGCCTGTAGCTGGTGAAGAGAGAGGGCACAGGTACAGAGTCGCCTATGACAGGTGACAAAGTGTTCGTGCATTACGTCGGCACTCTTTTGGACGGCACTCAGTTCGACTCCAGCCGTGATCGAGGCGAGAAATTCTCATTCGAGTTAGGAAAAGGTGGGTTTGACGTATTGCATAAACCTTCTTGCAAATAAGATGCATCCAGAAACCTGCTTTGTCAGATCCATAATTATTGGCACCCTTCAAAACACTGCAGAAAAATCATTATGTAGAATAGGGATGTAACGGATAATCAGATAATGCATCCTAAACGGATATGAATAGGAGGCACACTATTTCCCCCCCCCTAAGAAAGCTTGCCAGAAAGATTCACAGGGAACAAGAGGAGTGCACCGGGACCGGGATCCCAGGTGTCATATTTTTATTATTTAAAAAAAAAAAAAAAAAAAGTTTCTACTTTGAGAGGGCAGTCACATATGAAGCTTGTGGGACTTAAAAACACCACAAAGATCGCATTCACTTCCATCATCCATAGTAACTTTCTGGTCACGGCCACGGTGGTTTAAATTAGGCTGCTAGATTTTTTTATACTTTAAGAAATAGAACTCTATTCACTAGAAAATATCACAGGCAGGTACAAACAAAACCAGGAAGTGTGCATGCACATCTCTAATTGAGACCAATTATGAACCAGAGTGATGAAGCTGAGGTCGAGGAACTGTCATAGACACCGCTGCCTTTTCTACCCCTGGGATTTTTTCCATTGTATTGCATTGTTTCTGCGGGCATAGTGGTAGAGTTTATATTAAAAAATCCACAGGTTTAGACCATGCTCACTTTAGATAGGGGTGTTAAGAAAATCAGATGGATTTGAATCAGAAGATCAGTCCAACAGTGTGCGATATTGCGATCGAAAATCGATGCATACTTTGGAGCACTGAACAGATACAGATGCACATCAGTGTTATTGTGTTGTTTGGCTAATGTACAGAAATCTTTGCGTACAGGAATAACATTTTCCACTCAGTTGAATAGGGATGTAACTGTATACGCGTACGATATTTATAATGAACAGATGTGTTCTAAACAGATACAAATACGAATAAGCGGATCTTTTCCCCTGAATATTCTCAGTGGCTCCAGTAGCCTGACCTAAATACTGCCTTACTGAGATCCAGAATAAAACCATATCTGTTCCACATTTCTATAAAGACTGGGCTGAAATTATCAAATGAAATGCCACCATGGAGTCACCGCCGTGTGCCTGTGTGTTCCTAACCGTGTTAGACAGGAAGAGACTCAGTGCTGTGTTTGTGTCACAAATTAGAAATAGTAGAGGGTGCCAATAATTTTAAAAACAGATTTTGCAGAAATGTAAGAATTAAGAGATCTTCTTATTCTTCTTATTTTGTATGCTAAAATAAATCTAGCCTATACACCGTCTCCATTTGTGCATCTCTAAAATCATGTTTCATGTGTATGAAGTTTTGCATGATTTACATGAACAGTTCAAGTATTTTACTCTGTGTGTGTGTGTGTGTATGTATATATATATATATATGTATATGTATGTAAATATACACACACACTAATATATATATATATATATATATATATATATATATATATATATATATATATATATATATATATAAATATATATAAAATGAAACTTGTATATATGGACTGAATGTGCTGCAGGTCAGGTGATTAAAGCATGGGATATTGGCGTTGCGACAATGCGCATTGGTGAAATCTGCCAGCTGATTTGCAAACCCGAGTATGCGTACGGATCCGCTGGAAGCCCACCCAAAATCCCACCCAGCGCCACCCTGGTGTTCCAGGTTCTGTCTCGCTTAGCACTTATTTTTTTCATGGGGGCAAAAATTTTTGCCTCTTGGTTAATTTTTCTGTTTGTGTGGCAGGTCGAGTTGTTTGACTTTCATGGTGAGGACATCACAGAGGATGAAGATGGTGGAATTATTCGTAGAATCATCACTAAAGGAGAGGGTTACTCTAAACCAAACGAGGGTGCATCTGTGGAAGGTAAAAAACACACACACACACACACACACACACACACACACACACACAGAGCAGGGCTATTCTATTCCTTTATTAAATGATTTAAATGCATTTGAATATTAGAGGAGCCCTCCACCCTGAAACGCATTAAATAAGTTTATAATAAAATAATTGTGGTGTGTTTAGTGTTTCTGCTAACTTGTTGGGCTGTATTCAAGAATCTCAGATATAAAGGATGTCAGTCAGGTTAGCTCCTAAAAGTAAAGAGCAGATAGCCTTTTCTCCTCAGCCCCCATTTTCCAGCTACATTCAAAGGCATATTAATGAGAAATCTAATGTAAAAGTAGTGGAGATGTTGGTGCAGACGTTGGACTCAAAGTTACAGAATGCAATGCAGCTATACGTTGCAACTGTAGCAGAGACTCGGCTAGTTAGTGACCTACGAGATGACGAGCGTGACGGCTTTGGACGCTGATGTGTTTGAACAAGAATGTACAGTTGAGAAGGTGAGAGAGCTGGACAGACTAAAGGACTAAAGTGCCGCTGCATCACTCTCTTTAGGTAGAGATGAAGTGAGGACTAAATCCCACTGCACTGATTTTAGCAGGTACTCAAATGGGAACGTAGGAAACCGTGAAGTGAAAATAGACTGACATGTAGTTGGAAGAGGTTTAAATTAAAAACGTCATCTCAGAATTTCATTATAGAACATTTAGGGTGGATTTTTCCTTTAAAAAGACTGTAATGGCAGGAGCAGTAGCGTCATACGAAGGAGATTCACATCACAGAAGATGCCGTACAAAAGGCATTTTGTTCACAGTGTTCTCGTTATCGTTCAGTGCACGTGGAGGGAACGCACGAGGGCCGCGTGTTCGACGATCGGGATCTGAAGTTTGAGGTGGGAGATGGAGAGAATCTGGACCTGCCGCTCGGAGTGGAGAAATCGCTCCAGGCTATGGAACAGGGCGAGGAGTCCCTGTTCATCATCAAACCAAAGTAATTACACACTTGCACTTTTGTCCGTATTCACTGTAAATGCTCAGGTTAGTCAGGTTACTTATCCAACATTAGCAAGCACATACTCCTTTTAAGAGCACAGGCTTTTGCTGTAAGAGCACAGGCTTTTTTGCCGATTCAGCGTTTTCATTGTGTACTTTCAGATATGGCTTTGGAAACTCGGGCAAACCCAAATTTAATATTCCTCCTGGTGCAACGCTGCAATACAAAATCACACTGACGAAATTCGAGAAGGTGAGTGTGCTTGAACGTTCTCACGTGTACAAATCACACTTGTCGTGTCTCTGAAATCAGAATGGGTGTTTCAGAACTTTTTGTACCTGTTCCTAAGTGTTCAGAACACCGATATGATAAAATATCTGAAAGAAATGAAATACAAAAACGTATTTCTGGAGATATTCTCATTTTAATTTTATAGTTCATGGTTCCAGTATTTGATGATTCATAACTAGGCACACCTTTTATTTAATTAAAAAAAAAAAAAAAAAAAAAAATTATTTATTTATTTTTGGATCATCCAGTTAAATGCTCTCTAAAACCTTTTATGTCCTGCCCCTCTACAGTAGCCGCATGTTACCTCATTAGTGTGTTAGAAGCAAAACATTGCCATCAGTGCATTCTTGCCGTACACTATTCCCTTTTCCAATCATTGCCTGGTTAAGGAAAAAAAATTGTTAGCTAGCTTTTTTTAACCATCCACAGGAACTGCTCTACCATCTTCTAGCATCCATTAGTCCGTTAGTTCAAGTGTGGTCATGGCAAGTAGTTGTAGCTCATGTTTTTTGATTTTCGCCCCATTTCATTCTTCGATTCTTTCATTCATTCATCCTCATTAAGAGGAGGATGAATTTATTGTGGTCAGGGCTGCGGTGGAGCCGGAGCCTATCCCGGGAACACCAGCCTACATTAGTGTGGTGTGATTAGTCACTGAACGTGCCGCTTCTGCACCGATGCGATGCTACTTGCAGTAGGATGCTGTGCTGATGCTGTGCTCAGTGTGGCCTTTTAGACCAGCGGGATGCAGGAAGTACCCCCTGTAACATTTTTTGCACCTTCTGTACATAAGTCATCCATTTCCCTGTACATATCACCCTCATAGCTGTATATCCTTATCTGTAATTTATTGTAAATATGCCACTTATGCACTTCTGGTTAGATGCTATGTTTCTGGGAATGTCAGTTGCTGATGCTGCTGCCAATCATTACGTGATCTGACAAAATGTTAGTTTTGTTTGCCTTTATCTCTAACTAGCTAGAATTAAATTGTGCTTAAGTATATGTGATTATGTAATTACATAAACGTGCACTAAGTAAATGTGTCCTTGTTTTGGAGGCTTTCAGATATATTTGTGTGTCTGAACGTGTGGTGCTTTTCTGTTTTTCTTCTTCATCTGCCTTCTTTACTGCCACCTAGGCTAAGGAATCCTGGGAGATGAGCACCAGTGAGAAACTGGAACAGAGCGTTATCGTCAAAGACAAAGGAACGCAGTACTTCAAAGTATGAGCCACACATCAACAGTGGAGATTTTAATCAAGTTGATTGTTAAATTCCAAGCTGCCTGTTAACCATTGCTGATCGTTTGTGTTGTAGGATGGCAAATATAAGCAGGCGGTCGTGCAGTATAAGCGCATCGTGTCGTGGCTGGAGCATGAGTCCAGCCTGCAGGGCGAGGAGGAAGAGAAAGCCAAAGCCCTGAGACTGGCGGCTCACCTCAACCTGGCCATGTGCTATCTAAAACTGCAGGAGCCCAGCCCCGCCCTCGAGAACTGTGACAAGGTCCAGGACTTTTATTCACTGCTAATCTGACACATCCGTTTTTCTCTACATACGGTGTAATGATGTCATTTATGGGTTGTAATAGCAACACTGTGTGTTTATATCACATAAACCATGAAAGTGAAAATTGTCATCGTGATTTTATCTTAAATGTTGATGTTTAAAATTTAATAGGTTTATACCTTTGTTTAAACCTGATGTTTGTAATTGGCCATTATAGAGCAATAGTCTGGAATAAAGGTTAATTATTTAATTTTTTAAGTATTAAATTGTCATATTCAGATGTACATTATCTTAGATTTTAGGTGATCTAGAGTAATTTAATTTATTCACTTATTTTCCTGGTCCATAAAAAAGCCACTTGCACAAGGCTACACACGTTCCAGAATAAAGCCCAGTAATATTTCAGGGAGTTTTAATGATTAATTTTGTGTGTTTTACAAATAAACACAATAATATAATTAGGGAAGTTGGAATGCTATAATAAAGCCTGTTATATTTTTTAGCACACACATTATATATATATATATATATATATATATATATTTTTTTCCCTTCTGCTGTATTCTTGTAATTTTTCCTCATGGAGCTAAAACCCTGTTTGGATTTTTCTCGGCTGGTTTGTAACTGCTTCGTGGTGTTTCTTCATAGGCACTGGAACTGGATGCAAGCAGTGAAAAAGCTTTATTCAGGCGAGGAGAAGCGCTGTTCGTGATGAAGGAATTCGATCGGGCGAGAGGAGACTTCCAGCGTGTGGTACAGCTGTATCCGACCAACAAGGCGGCGAAGAGCCAAGTGCTGCAGTGCCAGAAACACATCAAGGAGCAGCATGAAAAGGACAAACGCCTCTACGCCAACATGTTCCAGAAGTTTGCCGAGAGGGACGCTAAAGTAAGCGTGTAGAGCTGAAATGATCTTGACTGCTCTGTATGCACACCCGTCCTACGATCGTATGAATGACAAATTAAACGAACAAAAGAGCGTGAACAAATTGAGCGAATGAACAAAACAGTATAAAAACAAAGTGAGTCATTAGACTGAATGAAGCTCAGTATTGAACTCTATAAACTCACAACTCGATAATTGTTACAAACGGTTAATACAAGATAGGCATGATTCTTACTCGTTATCTCAGTTAGTGGCTGTTTTGTCCACTGATGTACAGTATGCTAGGAATTTTCTTGTTGGCAGCTTTGTATACATGAGAAATCCCATGAAAATGTGAGGTTTTGCTCGTTAAACCAGTCAGGCAACCCGAGGCCCATCTTACCCAGTTTAAACATTGACACGACTCTTCCCAGTGCAAAGCAGCGAGTTTGACACTCCTCCTGAGCCTCCTAATCAGGCATGACATCAGTGCATGATGCCTTTATAGTTCAAATTTCTCCCTCAGCCATTTCTCACCGCCTTCACTTAAAAAGTAAATAAATAAATAAATTGCACACACTGTTTCACATCCTGAAGTTCTGGACATGTCACAATAATGTAAGAAATATTGTAGATAATTGTTTTGTTCTAAAGACGATGTTTTTTTTTTCCCCCGTACTTTTTCTTCGTTTTCTTACAGAAGGAAGCCGAGCAGGCAAAGAAAGAGAGTGACAGCGCAATGGACATAGAGGAAAATGGTGCCCCTGAGCAGACTGCAGCGTAAAGATGTGTTCATTTGGCTGTTTTTGTGTGTCTAATTCATTTTTTTACAATTTTTTTCTTTCTTTTTTTTTTAAAAACAGTTTGTTCCTATGAACTGAGTGCGTGTGTATAGGTGTGAAGCTGAAAGTCTGAGCTGTAGAATACTGTTAGTTTCCGTTCCCTTTCTCTAGGCCGCACTGGCACTGTGTGCGTTTATAATTTGTGTGTTTGTGTTCATGTGAGGCAGCTAGTCAGCCCGGCTGTGTACTTTTTGCTGCTATTCCGCATGAACGTGCAACACTGAATGGAGATCTGCTCAGTAAATATTAGGCGGTACTGCAGCCTCCGATAATGGGCCCGTCCCTGATACTGCTACTAACCAATATATCAGAGCACCACTATGTAGTGCTGATGTACAGAACAGATAAAGGCATGGAACTAAAACGATCGTCATGGCAACACGACTGTTTTGTTGGTATTGTCCATATGGGTGTATATATGTTTTTTTTTTTTTTGGTCCTATATCTTTGACTGTTTGCTGTCCATAATGCTGATAACTTCTATAATCTTTTTTTATTCACACAACTGGAAATCCAGTGTTGTTGTTTTTTTTTTAAACATTTAAGAGGACAGCATATAGGAGGAGCTCTTCATCATGGAGAACCGCTTAGTATCTGCTTGACTCGTTCTTACAACTGTTAGGTTTTAGGCAGTCGTAGAGAAACCAATCCAGACTTCTGTTCTAGCCTACTTTAGTGCAAGGAAGTCAGTTTTGTGTTAGTGTTGACTCAGATCAGAATCCTGGGCTCATATCTGGGCTCATATCTAATTTAACTAGATGGGGACATTTGAGCTGAAGTTGTAAATTACTGAAATTTAGACGTGTTTCTCAGCAGTCCATATGCTACTTTACTTGCGCTGGTTTGTTTGAAATGCATGAACGAAGGCGAGTGAAATGCGTTAATTGTTCTGTTCATGGGTCACTAATGCTCCATTGATGTCAAATAAAAGAATCCAATAATCTCAAAATCTGGTCTGGACTTTTTTTTTTTTTTTTTTAATAAATCTGTTCTTTACCTCTCGTCACATTCAGTTCAATTCAGTTGAATTTTGCTTGCATTAGACATTGTCAGTAAGCAACTTTATGGAAATCTGGATTTCATGAGCAAGCCAGAGGCGAGAAAGAAACCTTGAGCGGAACGTTACAAAATATCACCCCGTTAATTTGCTTTTAAAATAATTTATATCGGTCATGTAAATTTGGTATAAACAATGACATAGAAACTACATTCTGATCTCTCTGCAATAAATGAGTGGAAAAGCATCTATATTGAAGTGTGACCAGATTATAACCACTATTTGGCAATGCTGATCCATCATTTTCATGACTCATTTCAGTAACACTTTTTCTTGACATGGTGTCTGACACTTCTGAAATACACGGTGTAATATTCTGTATTTTTGTTTTCTATTCTGTGTCTGTTCTATTGTAGTTTTCAGCGCAAGTTTGGGATATTGCAAAGCCCCACGTTCAATTTCATGTATAATGCTCTTTTCAGAAACTCAGAGAGGCTTACAAGAGATGAACGAAACATATAAAGACACTCGTGAGCTTGAGAGGAGAAACTGAAGTTGATTCTAAGTTACAAAAACTTTGAAGAGTCTAGTGCATTGATGTAATGGGTTTTAAAAGTAAAGTAAGTGTAAAAATCAGGGGGAAATGTATATTTAAAACACCATCCCCACAGTGAAACGTGATGTTGGTAGCATCATGTTGTGGGAATGCTTTTCATCAGCAGGGACTGGGAAACTGGTCAAGGTTGAGAGTAAGGTAGATGGAGCCAAATACAATCCAATCCTAGAACAAAACCTGTTCCAGTCTGCAAGAGACATCAGACTGTGCTAGAGGTTCACCTTCCAACTGGATGACACTTCTAAACATACTGCCAGAGCTACACTGGAGCGGTTCAAAACCAAGAACCTGAACGTGTTAGAACGACCAAGTCAAAACCCAGCCCTCAAGCTGATTAAGTCGCGAGATTTGAACATTACTGATCAGCAACACAATTTGTGCAATTTTGCCAAAAAAAATGGACAAAACTATCAGGATGCAGATGTATAAAATCTGATATATATCTGATATGTCCAAGAGGACTTAAAGCTGTAACTGCAGCGAAATGTGGTTCTACCAAGTATTGACTTGGGGTGGGGGTAAATACTTATGCACCAAACTTCTGCTTTTTTGTTTAACTATACCTTGTATATACACATATGCAGTCACCTCTGAAAGTGTAGCAACAGCAAGGCCAATTCTTTTTTTACTATACACAGAAGACATTTGGGATCAAAAGATGAATATGAGATGACCGATCAGAATTTCAGCTTTTTTTTTTATACTTACATGTAGATGTGTTAAACTACTTAGAACATGGCAACGCTTGAACCCACCCATTTTTCAAGTGATCGAAAATATTGGAACATGTGACTGACAGGTGTTTCTTGTTGTCTAGGTGTGCCCTGATAGATTGATTGATTAAACAATTAATAGCTCTGAATATCTACCCTTGGTCTGAGCCCTGGGTTTTGCCTGTGAAGACTGCATTTGTTGTTAAAAAGGATAAACCAACATGAAGACCAAAGAGCTGTCTATGGGAGAAAATCAAGCCATATTGAAGTTGAGAAAAGAGGGGAAATCTATCAGAGCCATTGCACAAGCATTGGGCATAGACAAAACAACAATTCGGAATGTCCTGAAGAAGAAGGAAACCACTGGTGTACTAACAGCCTGACATGGAACAGGTCAGCCAAGAGCACAACAGCAGTGGATGAAAGAAACTTTGTGAGAGCTGTGAAGAAAACCCCAAAAACAACAGTCAGTGACATCACTAACAACCTCCACAGGGCAGGGGTGAAGGTATCACAATCCACCATTCGAAGAAGACACTGAGAGCAGGAATATAGAGGCCATACCACAAGATGAAAACCACTCATCAGCTGTAAGCATCGGAAGGCCAGACTGGAATTTCACAAAGAAATACAGAGATGAGCCACAAAAGTTCTGGAACCGAGATAAACCTCCACCAAAGTGATGGAAAGGCCAAAGTATGGAGAAAGAAAGGATCTGGTCATGATCCAAAACATACAAGCTCATTGGTCAAGCACAGTGGAGGCAGTGTCATGGCTTGGGCTTGCATGGCTGCTTCTGGACTGGGCTCACTAATCTTTATTGATGATGGAACTCATGATGGTAGCAGCAGAATGAATTCAGAAGTCTACAACATTCTGTTTGCCAATTTACAGAGAAATGCATCCAATCTAATTGGGAGGAACTTTATTGTGCAGCAAGACAATAACTCAAAACACACTGCCAACACAACAAAGGACTGCATCAGGTGGAAAAAGTGGAAGGATTTAGACTGGCCAAGTCAATCACCAGTCCTTAACCCAATTGAGCAGCATTTCACATCCTGAAGAGGAGACTGAAGGGAGAAATCTCCCAGAACTAACAACAACTGAAAGAAGCTGCAGTACGAGCCTGGAAAAGCATCACAAAGAAGAATGCAACAGTTTGGTGATGATATGCAGCCAAATATTAAGTGTTATTTACTTCAACTTTAAGACCATCTGTTCCAATACTTTTGCTCACCTACAAATTGGGTGGTCTGCCACCAAAGTTGTTTAGCACATCTAAATGTAAATATCAGGGAGTGAAAGCTGAAATTCTTGAATGTCTTCAGTGGTGGAAACCCTGAATAAAGTCCATTTCAAGTTGTACTACTGCAAAATGTGTTCAAAGGGGTGAATACTTGCGCAAGGCAGTGTAAGTACCAAAAGAAACCTGAACATACTGACTTATTTCTCATACCACTACATAAACCTACAACAAAAATCAATCCACTAGGAAATAGCCATTCCTGATTTGTAGTGTGTGTGTCAGAGCAGGGAAAACACTAACGTGCACTGCAGGGTGTACCCCAGGACCAGGACTGAGAACCTGGGATCTAGATAAATATTTCTCTTATCAAAGATTAATGTAAAAATGAATTTTGCATGGTTAGGAGGTTAGGTCCAAAATGTGAAAAGGTTGCAGTTCATCTCCACCCAGGACCTCTAATGGTACATACACATCAATTATGGTGAGGACCAGACAAAGATTTCTAAAGGTCGCTCTTAATGTAAATGCTTCTCGGGAACAGCAGGTGGTGCTGTGATATTAGGAACAGGAGACTCTGCCCATGGTGGCTGGAAAACTGCTCTTCTTCCACCCTGAAGGTGAAAGATTTAAACATGAAACTTCGCTCTCAATAAAATAATGATGGTTTTGAATTGAAATGCTTGAACTGACAATAAAGGATTTTTGTTGTTGTTGTTTTCCCCATTTGACTGGTTGTAAAATGTGTTTAAAAGAAAGAGGACACAGGAGTAAAATATATCTTTTAAAAAAATCTGCATTGGACACTCAGTTTACTAGCCCAAAGGAATAGGTCTAAAGCTGCTTTTTTGTGTGTTCGCCTGAAAAGGTGTGAACTGAGTTGCTGCTTGGAGAATCAGAAAGCTTCACAATCTGGAAATTTCTAAGTATGAGTTTAGAAATGTGTGCATATTAACAGCAATCAGCATTATCTTTGCTGCATAATTATAAACACAAATTATTTCCACTGTGAATCATATTCAGCCAAACACAAACATTCTCACTCCTCCTTTTTTTTTTTTTTTTTTTTTTTTTTGGGAGCGAGTGAAACAAATAAGCCCCGTCCCAGTACATGGGGCTTACATCTAAGGCCTACACATGATTAGATTTGATTGTAAAATACACTAATACTGAAACTTATACAATAGCACTGCTCAGAAATTTCTTGAATCTGAAATCTGGTCACAAAGTGTTTATTAATTTTCTACAGCAGCAGCTCTGAGAATATTGCAGGCTGCAAATCACACGTTTATATTAATGCTCTCATTATCTAGGACCCTTAAGGATCCTCTTAAAGTTTAGATGTGCATTTGCACATCTTTTACATGAGTTCACACCTGACCTGTAGCCTCAGAGACTTGGAGAAAAAAAAATTCTGGAAGGAGCAAGAAATGACATAATGGAAATTTGAATTAGGCAGAATATTTAACATTTCAGTCTCAAGAAACGATTGTCTCAAAAACAAAAGAAGACAGTTGTCCAACATTCCAACATGTCCAACATTAAGAAGTATTGTCCAACATTTGCTTTACTTGCAAGGACTGTGGCATGTCTCACCTCCCTTCCCAGTGTGAGGTGTATTGTTTACTTTGTTTTTGCATATGTTATTATGAGTCCCGCGTCTGGATAAAACGTGAATGCTGTGCACCGAGGTGGCACAGACGAGTGGAAAGATTTACCGAACTCAGGCGCTTCATAGCAGAGATGAAATCTTTCTTTTGTGCTTGCTTCCTGGTGGCCAGTTGTGGTTTGTCTGTAGGTATAATAAGAGAATACAGTTACCTTAATTATACAGACGATATAAACTGGTATCAGGCTCAATGGCACTGCAAAACCTACTACAGAGATCTGGCTACTGTTACTACTGCTGAAGAACACCAGAGACTTGTTGCCATTGGAAACAATGAAGAATCAGCCTGGATTGGGTTGTACAGAAAGAACATAGCCCAAAACATCTGGAAGTGGTCTGATGAAGAACCAGTTTCTTTCTTAAATTGGCAATATAACAGTCCTGTGGATAGTTTTATGACTCATGCATATAATTGCACTGTTGTGTATAAGGGATACTGGACCAATGATTACTGTGGACGGACTCATCATTTCTATTGTTACAGATTTTTGATTTTGGTGAATGAGAGTAAGACTTGGGAGGAGGCTCTTCAGTACTGCACCACTAACTACAATGGTTTGGCCTCTCTGTCCTATAAGACACAACTGCGGCAAGCAAAATTGGAGCTCGCGCTGACCCAAACAGTCAGTGCGTGGACCGGTCTGCGCTTCATGGATGGAAAATGGTTCTGGCTGAATGGAGAGCCTCTAGAGACACTGCCAGACACAGGGCAGCCTCCAAAGACACTGGTTTCATTGCCATCATGTCCAGCTGTGCCTTATCGCTGTGGAGCATTCAACACCCAGACAAACATCTGGGAGAACCGAGACTGCAACGAGAAGCTGAATTTTCTCTGCTGGAGGTGAGTCATAAAGATCAAGAATTGATCTTGATTGAAACCAAGAATTCAGTATTCCTTAAATCTTATTGGAACGTCATCACTTTGAGATGGCAGGCTGCCTCTCAGAACTGTACAACAGATTTACACTTCATGGATACCCATTATATTACATTACTACATTGCATATGTTCCATGAAAAACTGTTAGTTTACATCTTAAAGAAGAATATGCCAGAAAGTGCATCGAATAATGTATAACATCTCTCTCTCTCTCTCTCTCTCTCTCTCTCTCTCTCAGATAATTTTCCACAAGATGGATCCTGCTTCAAGAAGAATACATGATATATTTATAGCACAACAATATATAAAATTAATTAGCTGTAGAGTGAGTCTGACTTTTTATTTATAGGTAACTTGGTTTTGAATAATCAGCATTGATATATCACTGAAACTAAATTGTACATGGAAAAATAAATTTATTTGCTGGTGGAGGGTTGTATATTAAAATAATGGACAATATCAGATCATGTCATCTGAGATACTGTTAGTTTCAACAATATGAGTGGATTTGCTTTTGAAATTCTTTCCTGTAGCCAATAAGCACTATTTGTACACATATTGTATATGAGATCTCTCTCTCTCTCTCTCTCTCTCTCTCTCTCTCTCTCTCTCACTCTCATATATATATATATATATATATATATATATATATATATATATATATATATATATATATATATATATATATATATATATATATATATATATATGTATATATAATTTCTGTAATTAAACATTATACAAATAGAGAAAAGTCTGTAATTATTTATTTCACATACAATCTTGATATCTTTGCTAATATGCTCTGCAGAAATTGCAAGTT